>JAVLVB010000407.1:339243-357857 GCA_032876305.1 Orestias chungarensis | reverse complement strand
CGCAACTTTGTGGGGACTCTATTCGGTTTCTGGTTAAAAAGCCTTTGTGGGGACTCTTTTGACTAAATGGTTTTAATGAGGCAGTATTTGGGGTATTTTTTTTATAAGCACATAAACAGTATGAAACAGTCATCATACTAGTACGAGTCAATTTAGTAATGATAGCATTTCAGCTAATATTAGCATTTTTGCCAAAATTTGAATATACACTTCCATGTGCATACTAGATGAAGCACGTTATTGTGTGTGGACATACTAATGACAACCCACATGCTAACGTTAGTATTGCAGCTAACATTAGCATTTAAGCCAATTTTGACGTATGAGAGGAACTTTACATACTGAGTGCTGACATTAGGTGTCAGGCAACATGTAATTCTTGTTTTTCTTAAAAATCCATGTTTCATTAAAGTCTTAGGAAAACAAATTGATTTTATGAAACATTCAATTAAAAACATTAAATTACAGCGCCCCCTAGGAAAAATATTTCCGTGGACACATGTTTTAAACTTGCATGCATGTTTAGATGTGGTGTGGGGAATTAAACACTTTGAAAGATGCCTTGTTTAATTCTATTATTTATGTTTTATTGAGGAATTCATATTTTGGGGGTTTTCTGTGATTATGTGTATTTTACCCTTTTTAATCTGATTGTTCTGCTCGTTTGTGTGTTTGGTTGAAGTAAAAAAAATCAAATCAATCAAAACTTGGTCTGGTGGTTTCTTTGTTTAATTAAGAAAACTGACATTAGCTCAGGGGAACTTCATTCTGTTTAATTAAACCTAACTTTTGTCTGGTTATTAAATTACTAAATACAATTATTAAACGTGGGAATATATAAAACAAATGCTTACGTTTGTTAAATTAGACTGATCAGCTGATTAAGTGTTCACTGGCATAATTTTCTAACAGCTATGAAACATGGAAAAGACATCTCCATCTCTTTGATATTCTGCATCGCTCAAAAAAGAAAATGATTGAGTCTTTATGTTCTTACTTTTAAGGATGAAAAGATTAGGCACCCTGGAAGGGGTTTAGTTTTGTGTTTGTTCCTCGTGATGACATTATGCGATTTATCTCCGTTTTAAAAAACAATAGATTTCTCTCACAAGTCTCTTTTTATTACACAAAACCTTGGCTTTTACACTTGGTGTACATATGGTATGAAATCTACAACAAAACATGTTGACCTAAGATCTAAGCTTTATGTTTCTGTTCTAACTGAACATGATTAAGCTTTACTTAGAACAATATTTTCTTATCTTGACTGTCATTTATGTATTAAATGTGATACATTAAATCTTTATGTAGTGGTATAGCAGCTGGAAAATTTTAGTTGCCAACATAATAGTTGAGACATTTTATTTTGGTAAAATTTTTTCAGGGTCATGTCCTGGTTTAGCATGAGAGCATGAAATCATTTTACACCTCCTGTTATAGGATTTGCTGTCATATATATATATATATATACATATACATACATATATATACATATATACATATATACATATACATATATATGTATATATATGTATTTCTGCTGAGAAAAAAGAGAAAAAAATCTGCAAGGATATATAGCATTTTAAACACTTCTCACCTGATTTTTCACCTGAGTACTGAGGCCGGAAGACAAACATATTAACTTTTTCAGTGAAACCATTAACCACTTTACCCTTCAGTGACTTATAAAGTTCTGATTTTTGCAAAGGGTCAGCTGCAGAAAATGTCACATCGGAGTAGCAGTAAACTTGATGTTATGCTGATCTCTGAGGATATCTTCAGTTGACCTTTAAACACCCACTGCACTGAGTGGATACAGTGCTCGAATCCCAAAATGGAGCAGAAAAAAGTGACTACCATCTTTCTTCTGTTCAGTCATTGGTACAGTCAGAGATTGTGTCATTACAGAAATGACATTAATTGAATTGGTTATAGTGGTATCATCATGAATTGATCATATTGAACCACAGTAATCAAGATCAGCTTTTAACATGCTTAAATCAAAGTGATACTTACAATTTACGACAGAAACATATATTTGGAAGTCTGTTCCCTGTTGTTTTTCTATGGGGTAATTTCTGCAGGTATAACAACCAACATCATCAACTGAGAAGTTCCTTATAAGCAGGGAACAGTCGGCAGTAATAAACAGTCTGTTTAGTTTAGCTTGTGGACCATTCACAAACTGTCCGCTTTCCAGCATTGCAACAGTTTTCTTTTGTTTTGGTTTATTGAATAACCACGCAAGAACTTCACAGTTTGTTTTGTTGAAGCTGTTTCCACTGGGCAAAATGACGTCATCTCCAATTTGGACAATAAAAAGAGATACCAGTAATCTGATTGTGGCTGTTGGCAGAAACAGTTGACAGGATTATACATGTACATGACATGAAATTGTTATGCTATTTCTACTTGGCATTAAAATGATTTTAAATACAAAATATAATAATAAGTCTCCAAATTACTGACCAAACATCTTTGTTTCTAATCTATTTGCAGACTGTTCGGGTGTTTCTCGCTATAATTTGAATTTATTTCAGTTTAACTGTATGGCTCCAGTTTACAAAAAAAACAAAAAAAACATGGGACTTTTCAAGAGAAACAGAGCTTTTAGGCTTCATTATAGGATCTTTTAATTCTTGTTACTATAAAGAAGATGCATTGTGCAAAAATGTGGGAATAGACACACAAAATGGATGTAAAATATTGTCTTTTCCATAAACGGTTTTCTTTGTTCCTCCAAATATATGTAAATCTAAATAAATAGACAAAAACGATCTCTCATGGAAGAGGGGATAAAAAAAAGCTATATTTTAGGGTCACAGGGTCTCCATAATAACCATAATATACCCTACCCTAACTAACTGACCGTGATGCAAAGGAAACCTTGCTATGAACAATGCAAGCATGAGGACTTTGCTAAAGGCTGCTGGAACTATGTGCTTTGGGCAAATGATGTTCAAACTAGGGTTTTTATCAAACACTCCAGATGATGTTTAACAAGGGACAGAAATGGAGAAAAGTACATCATGAACAAAAATTTAGTGCAATGCAGGATCTGTGATAATGTGGGCGTACCAGAGAAGTTTCCAAAAAAATACCACAAAAAAAAACAAACAAAAAAAACAGTTAAACAATATTTAATCTGTAAACTGATTAGAATCTATCAGTTTCTACCTCTAGTTGCTTCTTGGATCGTAAAGCTCCCAGATGTTTGAAAGGTCCCAGATGTTTGGTCTGTGAGTCGTCGTGTTGATTGAATTTTTGGTATAGTTGTAGCTCTTTGTTTAGTTGTAGTTGTCAGACCAATGGAAACAGTGGTAGAATTTGTTTCTGTAAAAGAAACTCCAAAACATAGATAAAGACAATTTTTTTCTTTTCTTGTAAATAGTATTTCTGAAAAAAAAAAGGCATAATCTTCACATACATCTTACAGGAACTGTCATTGCTTTAGTTTATTTTCTGGGAACTCAGGAATGAACTCAGGAGAAGCCAGATGAAAAGTGCAAACTTTATTTTGCAACAATGATAAATCTTGCTAGGGAGGGACTGGAACAGCAACGAGACTGCAGCGGGAAACCCAGGAACTCTGTAGGGAGATCACAGGTAAAAACTGAAACTTGTGTGGTATTTCTGAGAGGATTAGCTTACTTCAGCAAGGAGGTTTGTCCGCCAGGGGGGTTCGTGACTGGATCTGGATTACAGGACTGTGGGTGTGTTGAGCTGATGACTGTTACCAGAGGGTTGTTTGTTCAGAGACTGAAGATGGTGTTGCTGGACGGACAAGTAGCACGGACCAGAAGCTGAAGAATAACGGATGCAGTCAAGGGTAGAGAAATCCAGAAGGCTCTTGTACGGGTGAAAATGGCTTGAGCAGTAACCTGATAAAGCGTACATAGTGGGGATTAGTAGGGACAACAAGAGCTTATACTTGCAGCTTGAAGTAACTCGCAGCAGCCAACGAAGAGCTGGCTTGGAGGTACCATGAATGGTTAACAACCAGGCGCTGAATGACTGCAGAGCCGCTCCTCTTAAAGTGTACAGCAATCAAGGGAAGGAGGAGCACCTGCTGCTCATCAAGCACAAGAGGCTATTCCTATTATCAATATCAACATCCTGCCATGTACCGGAAGAATGACTTTTGTCTTTCAAGCATTTTCATATTATACGAGTTGTCTTCATCAGGATCTAATCAGATCTAATCAGCACCGATTTCTATTTATTTGTACATCAGTAATTACTATCAGCTTTATAAGACACTTTCAGCCGAATCAAAAATATTCTACGGTAATGTCTTGACCTCCAGATTCGTAACAAATCCAGAATAAATGTTTCAGGCAGGTGATCAAAATGTATTGCCAATTAGTTTTTTAGGTTAATACCACATATTCTGTAGTTTTAAAAGCATATAAATGTGAGGTTAGAGAGTCATTTTTCTAAAGCAGGATATCTGCCTTCACCATGAGGGTACAGGAAAAAATAGGTAATTCCCTGTTACAGGGTATTTCATTTAAAATTTTAACATGTCAGAAACTCTACCTTGTTTTCACTGATAATTCAGAGGAATTATGTTGCTAATAAAGTTTATTGGTTTGTTGATATTCACTTTTCATTATGTTAGTATTTACTTAAATAACTAACTATAAATAAATAAGTACAAGCTTAAAGAAAAATGATTAGCAGTAAAACACAGAAGAGGTTAGAGTATCCAAAGCCGGTTTCAAACACAGAATTTGATTTGTCATCTAACTAAAAGCTTAATTGAACTATAACATATGCTCTCACCTGCTATCTCAGCTGATGACGGAGGGTATGAAGTGACAAAATATACCTTTCGAGTATCAGACTCAGTCACTTTACAGCGAAGTAACTGGGAAAACATTGAATTCTGCTTGAACTGAGATGCTGCTAATGTCACGGACTCTGAACAGTATTGGAGAGTGATCTGCAACTCTGAGGTTTTCTTCTGACCGTCATACTCCCACTCTACTGTGTGTCTGCAGCAGACGTGTCCTGACACAACACACTTCAAGATTGCATCTTGATTATCTCTCTGTTCAGCAACTGGTGGAGACAGAGATGTTTGACAGATGTAGCATAAGAGTAATAAACAACATTACTTTTTTAACAATAATGATCATACCCAACGTTGACCAGGACACCTTTTGATGTAAATACTTACTGCTGATAACAGAAAGATAAAAAATTGACGTTTCATATGTGTGATCTGAAGAGATCTATCTACAGGTGTATTCACCAGCCTCCTCCGCAGTGATTCTTTTCAGATGCAGTGAACAGTCTGTTGTAACACTCAGGCTGCCTGTTATTCTTTTAGCTGCAAGAGTAAAGTTTCCCTGTTGGAACCAGATCTCGAGTTCCCTTCCTGGACGACTGAATGTCCACTCAAAACTCTCACAGTTGGTTTGTCCTCGTATGACATTTTCACAGGGGAACGTGACTTCATGGCAACAGTGAAGAATGTCCGATCTTCAGCTGCTGCTACTGTGAACAGCACGACGTAGGTTCACTCACAGAGATTCTGTTTGCAAGATAGCTCAAAACTCTTTAAATCAGGCTGCCCACGCAGCTTTGTAATGTTCACATTGAGTATTTCTGAGTAGCTTCCTTACCAGTAAATGCAGTCATCACAATCTGCAATAAAGTCAGTTTAATCCATCTGAATCCACTCATGGTTCGTCCCACTGTGTTTCTTTCAGAAATGGCTCAATGTCAAAAGCAGTTCTTACCTAAAAAGGAAATCATTTTACATATTGAGCAACGACTTCACTAAAAGTTCTAGTTCTAGTTCCTTATTTCTTAATACTTAAGAATCTACGTAGGATCTTAGTACATCTCTTTAGCACATGAAGACAGGGGCATTTTTCAATAATAGTCATGGTTTTTAAATGTGCAACCACATAAACCTTTGAGACAGAATATATCACGGTGTGTATTTTTCTATACTGTTCAGCTAAGTTAGTGCAAAAGAAATATCTAAATTATTCTGATTAACATAAGTTTCAGACTTTATTGTTGGGTATAATAGTCTAAGAGAAAGTTTTGAAAAAAATTAGTGTTTCCATGAAAAATAAATTTTTATGTTAGATGGACTCACAGTGTTTTATACTATCAGCACTTACAGCAAATCTGCACTGTTACTTAAGCAGATGCTTTGCAGATTTCTTTATTCTGTCCATAACTACAAACAGTCGTCACAATTTTCTCAGAAAAAAAAACGATGACTTAAAGCATTTAAATAAACTGCAACTGTGAAAGAATGAGATATTTAAGCTAGTAAAAACAGTTAAATCTCTAGTTTTTGAGAGAAAGTGTGAGGATCCCGATTACTTCTGTATTAACTTGAAAAAAGTTTCCTACTTTGTTCTTTTAAAAAAAACAATAGCAAGATTGTTAATAGAGATTTAAAGGGGTTGGACATTTATTAGTAGGTGTAGGGCCTCCTTTTTCGGCCAATACAGCATCAATTCATATTGGGAATTACCTATACAAGTCCTGCTCAGTGGTCAGAGGGATTTTAATCCGTTCTTCTTTGCAGGATAGTGTTCAGATCACAACGTGATGCTGGTGGAGAAAATGTTTCCTGACTCGCTCCTCCAAAACACCCCATAGTGGCTAAATAATATTTAGATCTGGTGACTGTGGAGCCATGGGAGATGTTCAACGTCCCTTTCATGTTCATCAAACCAATTTTTCACCAGTCTTGCTGTGTGTGTTGGTGCATTGTTATCGTGATACACAGCACCGCCTTCAGGATACAATGTTTGAACCATTGGATGCACTTGGTCCTCCAGAATTAGCTCTAATAATTTTGAGTGTGACTGAAGATTGCTTATCGAAATGTTAAATCCCTTTCAGCGGATGCGAAGCAGATGCTGCTTGGTCATGGAGCCAACCCCGCAAAGACACCCCGTTGTTTCGGTGCCAGAGCTTACAAACAAACACAATCTGGGGGGAGTTTGTTTTAAGTCCTTATGGAGGTCAGAGAAGATCCAGCGTTCTCAAAATGGACTAAAAGACAGTAGTGACTTGTTTCACTGTAAGGTTTAAGATGATTTTTTCAGTGAGACAGTTTTCCACCGTTAACAATCATACACTTTTTGTAAGCTTCAATACTTCCTAATAGGTTCATATAATGCTAAAGAAAGCTTACCCCAAACATGATGGTGCGAAAACAATGCGTCCTTGGGTAAATGCCGTGTTCCAAGTTTTGCATGATGGCTAAAAATGAAAAATTGAGTCTCATTGGAGAAGAGCCGCTTCCACATGTTATTCCCTAAGGGAAAAAATAATCTTCAAACGTACATCATGTGGTCTACAGTCAGGAAAAGCTATTTTCTTTTCACTCTATTAAGAATGACAGACTTATTAACAGTTGCCCCATTTAAAGATTCTCCCACCTGAGCTGTGAATCTCTGCAGCTCCTCAGGAGCAGCCATGGAAACTATTGGCTGCTACCTCAGTCTCTCTAATCCAGTTTACTCACTAAAGCTAGATAACTTCTGAAGGCAATTGGTGATTTTCTTTAATATATGTTACACAGTTACATTTCAAATAATAGTTGATCCCAGTTCAACACAAAAGGCCATCCATGTAAGCTTGTCTGGTATCTCAGAGCTGAGAATGTGGACGGTAATATTTTCTGGAGAGCTGCAGAGCATCACTTAACATTCCATGTGAAGAGCAGCGCTGTCTGGAAAGGTAACCTAACAACCGCCGAGGAAACAAAGAGCTGAAGGCCGACCCTTATTAATGCAGGCAGACAAATATGGCTGTGATGAGCGTAATGACAGACGCCTGCAACAATGTCTGGAGTGTTAAGGGACATTTATTTGATCAGGATCTTAAATTACTGAGGCTTATTGAAACGTTAAAAGACATGGTTAATACTAATAAATGGTATTTTTGCTGACTCACCCAACATTTACCTTCTTTTCCCCTTTTAATATAAATATCGGACGGATCACACAAGCTAATAAATGTGAACATGTCAATAAGTTAAATGCAATTAAATAAACCAAATTTAAGGGACTCTTTTATTTAATAGTTTTAGTCACAAATAATAGCGTAAAATTGAGAAATAATAGATATTAGATAAAACTGTGGTAGTATTGTACTAAACTTTAAGTAAATCAATGTTGTTAAAATACAAAATGTATATGTAAGTTGTACAAAATATAAATAAATTAGAACAAAATGTTTCAACTACATACTAAATGGGTCTGTGAAAAATGATCATGTTTAGAAAATATTGAAATAGTTTAGTTTCACAGGCTTAACTTAAAATCTACAAGCAGATTCATGTTTTTAACAAAATTCTAAAACTGACAAACCTTCACAAAATGGACTGAAATGGACTCAAGTCTCCAGGTAAAGATCTGAAAACACCAAAACCCATTAATGAGGCTAATGAGTCGGATGTCGCTTCCTCGTGTGGATGAAGGCGGCGTGACGTCACCCGTGGGCGGGGCCAGTGTGCTGCAGCAGAGCCGGGAGAGGCTGCGTGTTTCCCCGCATCCTGCTTCAGTCATCAGACAAACAGAGAAATCCTTCCATCCATCCTGTCCTCCTCGCTGCGATCATGGCGTCAATGTGTCCCAAATGCGACAAGACGGTTTATTTCGGTGAGTGATTGCTTCCTGTGGCCCTGAGGGGGGTGTTGACTGCTGGGTGGGGTGGGGTGTGTTGCCATCTGAGCACATTTATCAATGTAAATGCCCATGAGTGCTGTAAACCGCTCATTCTTACCAATATTGTGTTGTATTCAGTGGATTGTGGTTCATTTAAAGCCAACCAGACACACTAATGAGCTGGGATGATCAGACCTACTGTCAGGACAATGCTTCTCTTTTAGTTCTATTGTGTGCCACAATAAATGCAAATATCTATATGATTTTATACATTGCAAGGTTTGAGATTCAGTTGAGATTTTGGAAATGATTTTATGTTTAACACGGATATTTGTTATAAAAGTAAAATGTTATGATAATATTGGGGAAATATATGTAATTCTAATTTACAATGCTGGACCTTTAAGGCCAGCATTTCTTTGATTTTTATTTATGTATTTAATTATTTGCTAATGAATGTTTACCTTTATATAGAAATTTTACGGACGTAAAGCATAAGAATGCAATATATAAAGAACCTGGTTGCAGTGTTTTGTATATTTATTCAATATTTTAGATTCTAACCTTGTCCTATTTATTATTGTTATATAGCTAATCAGTCACTTCACATTCCCTCTCAGGCTTTAATCATTCCACCCACATAATATCTATATCAGGCATATTTATGTGCGTAGGTATGTCTGCTGCACTCCTGTCTGAAAATCCTTTCATATCTCTTACCTAACATTTATTTAATAAAAAATTGTTCTGTCTGAGATTTTTTTTTCTGTGCAGGTTTTCAGCCTGACTGAAGCATTCAATTGTTCTATTGTCTGACACATTTTGCGAAGTTCATAGAAACATTCCAGCTTTTAAATGAGCCACTCAGAGATTGTAATGGCAGGAATTATGTAATAGTGCATAATGTCAGACACAGACTCACAGCAGAGTGCCAGAGATATTTTTATTTATTTATTTTTTGAAGCGTTTGATGGGAAGTGAGAGTGACGGTTTCTCTCCAAAATGGATCCAAACCGTCTCAGCTGCAGATTCACAGACTCTGACAAACGATTAGTTCTGCTTCAGACCAGTCCAGACCTGGCAGTAATGGCTCCACTATCTGTGGATGAGATTACAGCGAGTCCATTAACGGGCCTGTGTGCTTTTAGAAATCAGAAGCTCATAAACAGTCCATGATATCTGCTGTTAACTTATACTTGAACCAATTTATATAATAAAACTATACTTTAGCTGTTTGGTTCTAACACTGAGCAATCCGTTTGTGTTTTGTGTGAAAGTAAAATAAATGTTTAGAGTGGAGCCTTGTAGCCAAACCTTAATGGCATGGTTAATTATTAAGTAATAGCACGTTGTTTTTTATGGATCGATCGCCCTTTTGTTCTCTCTCTTTCAATCCCTGGAGAATAGAAGTCAAACTCCACCCTGCTGCCGGAATCAAAGCCATCTGCTGCCAGTTTTTTTATTTTTATAATTAAACCTTTGCATATAGTAATGATGTTACTAATGATTCAATTCATTAAGATAGCAGCTTCATAAAGAATGATGCTACTCTGGGATCTTAAAGTGTCAGATCTCTTTGTTGTAACAGACTACAGCATCACTTTTCTTTAGTACATTTTGCTTTTTATATCTTGTATCTATTCCTACATCTAACATAACTCCTTTTAACACATATGTAAATTCAATGTTAAAAGATGACTTGGAAGTAAATTTGCAGACGGTGTGAAGAAAAACTAAATTTAGGAAACTAAACCGGACGCTCTTATCATCGCTCCCGTTCCCAGTGCTCTCTGCGTGGCTGTCCTGCTCTCGATGACACATCACCCTGACAGGCTGGTCGGCCTATGAGACTAAACAGAGAGTGTCATGTTGTATCGGGTCCAGTGTATCTGTTGGGGTATTTTAGGAGGAGAAGAAACAGATAAACGATTGTTGGAGAACTTCTCACTCCCTCCGTCCATCCATCATGTCCGAACCAAACTCTTCCTGGCAAGAACTAATGAGGCTGAACAAAGGTTTTTATTTTTGGGGAATCTGGACTGCTTATCTTGGTCAAAGGGGAAGTTATGCAAGCATCTGAAATCAACAACTTCAGACTTCATCTATTACATGTTTTGGCTTTAATTTTTCTGGGCCGTGCAAAGATTATTTAACTTTAACATTTTCTTATTGTCCATTAAAGTTAAGTACATATTATATCTGCCCTTTTCTTAGTTGTTCCTTGCAGATTGGCTGCTCTATCACATGCTACACTCTAATTTATTTATTTATGCTTTTGATATTTCAGCCTTTCATATGCTGTTCCTCTTTGTAGATAGTTTGCTATCATAGATAGTTTAGACAAGACCTGTACTAAAAATGATGGATAAACTGACAAATATCTAAAACGCTCCATCAGGAAGCAACTTTATGGTCTATAATGGTTGCCTAGCAACTGTTCTAGACCGAGAGTTAGGCCAGTACTGTAGATTGAGCGACAGACCATCCTCAAGAACACACCATGACAGCAAACACCTGTTATTTATAAAGTAGCTGCTGTGCAGAAACACTGAACCCACCGTGAGATTTTGATATCAATTAGGATAAAGGTTTCCTGTGGGAGTCGAGGTCAGGATAATATTTAGCTTAAGTAAATGGAAAACAGCCAGTAGCTCCACAAAAATGGAATAAAATGCTACGAAAATGGAAAATCTGTGACTCATGGCGTTGACCTTTAGATCTCAGTGGAAAGAATGTGCTTTAGACCGGTACAGACTCTTACATCAAGGGGCCTTTAAGTGTTTTCTATCACTTACACAGACAGTCGACACAGTGACACAGCTGCACTGCTGTTATCCACAGCAGACTGAAGCTTATGCTTTAGATTCAAGCTTTTTTCTCTGCTGTTGTTGATATTAGATCTTTTTGTCTCATAAAAGCAAAACCGTTAACGTTTTTTCAGAGTTAAATCATGACCGCTAAGGTAGAAATCACGCAAAGCATCAGACACGACTTAGATCAAGCTGCTGGGCTTTTTTGTAATGGACGAGACAGTCCTAAGTTGCAGAAGGAGACAGGTATGTGGAGGAGGAAAGGTCAGAAATAACAATTTATCGCTCTTCTCATTTCTCTGAGTGCTCTTCATTATCTTGTCTTCCCATTTTCCTCATTGCCATCTCATTTCACTTCCTCCCAATGATTAGATTCAAAGATGCCCACCTGTCTGTACTTTCTTTCACTTCCATTATGTGTTCTTTTCATTGTCTCTTTTTCTTCTAGAGATACATTATCTGCACTGTGATGTTTAAATGATTGGAAAATCCTCTGTGGTGACTAAAGAGAAATGAAACTGTAAATAACAGAAGGAGAGGAAATCATATAGCAGAATGTTAAATCTCTCATCTGCCTGCAGAGAACATTCACAATTTAAAGAATGAAAGAAATGATGTGGGATTTGAAATGTGTTTAGACAAAAGAGGGGGACCGCATGAATGCAATGAAATTATGGTGCCTGCTGTAAAAACAAGTATTTTCTGTCTGACGACAGGTTCCCTAAGATTTTTACTGCGCCAATAATGAAGCATTAGGACAAATTTAATTGCAACTTAATAGTTTTATTTATTATACAAAAACTTTAATTACAACACAATAAAATTATTAAATTATTAAAACTAAAGGTTCCTTTTTCTGTGTTAAAATGAAACAGTGTTTGCTGTCAAACTTTACAGTAATTCAGAGAAACGTTTCATCAAATAAACATAATTTTATATTTTTATCTTTGCACAGCGGAGAAGGTTTCCTCTCTGGGAAAAGACTGGCATAAATTCTGCCTGAAATGTGAGCGCTGCAACAAGACATTGAACCCAGGAGGCCATGCCGAGGTAAGAGGAGCTGTGGAACGAAATGTGATAGTTTTTCATCAAAACAGAATTATATTCACTCCTTAGTTTGTCCTGCGCTGCTTTGCTTTGAAAAATATTGCTAGAATGGACATAAAAGTGTTGCATAAACAAATCGGACTTTATATTACATCTTTATATTACATTTACCTCCCTTTGAACCTATCATTGTATTACAGAGATCCACTTACTGCACATTTAGTTGTTTACAAATGTGCAGGCAAGAGAAGATTAAAGATGAACAGATTTACCTTCAAGTAAACTGTAATATTCTGACTTAATAATCATTTAGGCTGCAGTGAAATGCTTAAGTAGTAGAAAATCGAAAAAAAAGTTAGAACAATAGGATGTTTGCTTTTTGGTTTTTATCTTACATTTCTGACCTGTCTGAGTTGAATTATTAATAAACGTTTTAGTTTTAACCACAGAGAGACTATCTGCTTTTTCATTCTCAGTTATCTGCAAACAAGTGAAATCATGAGAGAGAAACTAAAAATATTCCCTCATTCTAAGAAGAGATTTTAATGCTGATCTTTACTAAACATATTTCTGTATATTTCTTTTGTTTACGCTGTTTTTTTTTGTATGCAAACATTGTGCAATATGAAGGTAAAGGTAACATCAGATTTGAAACCATCTATAGAACATGTTGAACTCAAAGAGATTGGGAGTATTTTTAACATACGAGCAGCAGCAGGACCAAAGATCGTTTGATATGATTAGTTAGATGAAACACGTGAAGCGTTCATGTTCTAGCATAAGACGTTCTTTTAAAGAAATGGAAAAGGTATACACAGATTCATTGATAAGTGAACAGGGAGATCTTATATCAGTTC
The DNA here is from genome assembly GCA_032876305.1 of Orestias chungarensis. Classification (NCBI taxonomy): domain Eukaryota; kingdom Metazoa; phylum Chordata; class Actinopteri; order Cyprinodontiformes; family Cyprinodontidae; genus Orestias; species Orestias chungarensis. Next base: position 344,495 of record JAVLVB010000407.1, on the reverse strand, counting down.
TTTTAGCAATAGAATTGAATAGAATAGAATAGAATAGAAGTCAACTGTGACATTGGCATCTTCTGGGTGTTTCAGTCTCTTGTTGGAAACATTTTAGTAATATTCAAAAATTGGTTGCAATTATTGTTTCTAAATTTGTTGTCAGTTCACAATAAAATGGGGAAAATATGGTAGTAGTGTTTATGTTTTCTTTGTGATCAAAAACAATATTGGAAGGTGATGTACCCATGAAAGGTTGAGCAATTTTACTCACAGCTACTCCTTTTCAAACAACATTTGAGCCAGTTAAAGCCGACTCCTCTCAGGTGTTGTGTGGGCACCTCATGCTCATGCATCGTCGACGTGGTCTACTGTGCGTTTTAATTAGGTATTCATGTTTAGTACTAATTAAAATTGGACTTAGGTCAAGTTTGGCTGTTGTTTCAGAAAATTTCACTGTTTCTGTTAGACTTCTAACACATAAGTAGCACAATGACTCATGCTGAGGGGATAACATTGTCTCAGTAGTGAATAGCCTCATAATTTTAACATACTAAGTTGGTCAGCCAAGTAAATTATGCAAATTAGGCAATTCATTGGTAAAGAAGGAAGCATCGTGTTCTGGAAGAATCTAGTGGAACGTAGAGAAAGTAGTTTAAAATGCTTTTTGTGTAGCTCAACATTCCTGAACGACATTAATCTGTCTGAGACATTAGTCTGATATGCAGGCTAGCACTACTGTAAACCAGACAATGTTGCATATTTCATATCTAAATGCATTTAGCTAAAACAAACACAACAGTTTATTGAGATATAAACGGCACATAAATTCCAGCAGACAGCTTGTTGTAATTTTTCTGGTTTTATTGAACAGACAAACGAGTGAACTGATGCTCATGTTTGGCTTTGTTTTTCTGTGGTATAAATAGCTTAAAAGAAAGAAATGCACAAAGAGTAGACTGTGTCATGGCTTAAAAAAGACCATGGTGAAATCATATGTAAAAATCATTAAATTTAACCTGACATTTACAGAAAGTTCTTTTTTACTGTTCTCTCTCATACTGTGCAGCATGATGGAAAACCTTATTGCCACAAGCCCTGTTACGCTGCCCTGTTTGGACCAAAAGGTGCTTTTTCATCTCATTAATCATCGTTTTTATTGGACTGTATTTCTCTTCTCTTCATGCGCACCATTTGTGGGCTGTTATTTATTTATTTCCTTGCAGGTGTGAACATCGGCGGAGCCGGCTCCTACGTCTACGACGCTCCTGTCAATGAGGCCCCAGCAGCCGTTTCCATGGAGACGCTTGGCAAACCGGAGGAGGAGAAAAGAGCCTCCACACGGGGACCAATAAAGGGTGAGAAGAATGTGGAGCAGAAAACCTGAAAGTTGTCAAAAAATAATGCTGCTTTCTCTAAAATAGGAAGTTTTTAAAAAAACAAAAAATGGTAATAAAGCAGTGGCTTTTTTTTAAGTCAAGATAAAGTTTAATGTATTCAAAGAAATGTAAGAAATGATAGAACTGAGTGACTCTTTTGCAGCTGCAAGCTTTTCGTCTTTCTCTGGAGGACCAAACATTTGCCCCAGATGCAACAAGACCGTATACTTTGGTGAGCAGATCCCTGTTCCCCACATCTCCTAAAACCTGCATATATCATATCGCTGTCAGCAAAAGGGTCCTGGTGACTCAGTCCACTGGTTGCCCTGGTGACTGTCTCCATGGTGGTCTTTCCATGCAGCTGAGAAGGTGTCGTCTCTGGGGAAGAACTGGCACCGGCCCTGCCTTCGCTGCGAGAGGTGCAGCAAGACTCTGGCTCCGGGCAGCCATGCAGAGGTGAGCTAATCACGCTGTAGGTGGGCAACAACACTGTGCTGGAATTTAATATAGCTAGACAATAATCTCCATTAAATAATGATTGTAAGAGTCTGTTGTAATTGATGACTGCTTCCATGCAGTATTTAGCAGCCTAATCTAATTTCAAGTCACGTGGATTACATCTGCATAGTTTATTTAGATTCAGTCCAAAGCATTATTTAACACAGAACTCCATGATCAAAAAGAAAAGTCACTTAAGAAAAGAAACATTTAAGATTGCTTTCACTGTGTATGAATTTAAAAATGAAGTATTACCATTCCAGCTGCAAAAGCCTTAAAATGTAAAGAGATTAATGGCATTGTGTCACAGCAACGTCCTGGTGCTCTTCTGCTTTTAAATTATACTTAAATATGGTTTTAAAATAAAAGTCTGGTTCAAATTCTTCTTCGCTTCCTGATTTTGAATGGTTTTCTCATTAATGATGTCTGAGAGCAGCTGATTAACTGTTTTTTTGTTGACTCAAAAATAAAAATTTAAAACAAAGTTACACACTTAATAAAAATTCTTCTAATATTTGTAGAAAGTTGTTCGTGCGCATTTCCAAATTAAAAAAAGGTTGGTGTAAAATAAGTGTACTGCCAAACACTTGGTGGGTATTTGAAGTGTAATGTTTATCCATATAAAACCATTTTTCACAAAGGTACATTAAGAGTGTTTTCCTTGTACTTATAGTCATAGTAAACAGTTTGAACCACTAGGAGAGTTTTAAAGCAACATGTTTTTATTCTTCAATTTAAGATTTGAAGCAGGAGTCATTATTTTAGTATAAAATTCTCAGTAGCTGTAGTAGAACTAGTGCTATTATTTTACAGGCTCCCTTAAAAATATGTAAAAATATTCAAATGAGCTCTTTTGTTTTTGTTGCAGCATGAAGGACAACCTTATTGCCACAAGCCTTGCTACGCTGTGCTTTTTGGACCCAAAGGTATGAAGACATTAATCCTGATGGAGAAAACTGCAATGTGTAGGAATTTCTTTTATAGAACTTTAACAATTTACTGGAACCAGGTAGAGGTAATTTGGCTTTAGCGAAGTTAGAATGGACATTAAATGCTGAACTATAACCAGTGTCATCAGTCCAAACGTTGATATGGACAGACAAATGCTACTTCTGTTATTAAAACTACCTGAAATCTAGCAGGAAATTAGAACATTGTGATGGCAATCAGTGATCTTGCAGAATATTCAAGAAAGGTAACAGTAATGACACATGTAGGATTATAGTAAAAAGCAATTAAAGAAATTAAAAAAGACGAGCCTCGTAACGTATTCTAAGGAGGAAATGTGTTATTAATTTGTAAGTGCTGGAATTATTCAGCCTTTTAGTATGGAGAGAACGGCGTTATCAGTGAAGCACCTGACAGTTTTACAGTTACCTGAGTAAGAATGTGAGAAAAGAAATATAAAGATTATATTTGTTTTAAGAATTTCCAAGCATTGTTGGCTTCTGCCTTTAAATGTAAAAATCTACATTTACCTAGCCTGCATGAACGCATACGTTTCCCAATGATATTTTTATTTATTTTTGGCTTTATACAAGATAACACTTCATTTTAAAGCAATTATTTAAAAGTGTTTTTGGTTGGCTTAGACGTACGAATTGCCAACGCATTAGCTTGGGAATCTCTACTAAAACTATGAACCCATTCATAGTTTGGAAGCACTGAGATTTCGTGCTTTGCATTAAAAAAAAGCACTGTTAACTTGGTATCGTTGCTCTGACTGTCTTCAGAGGACGAGAAGTAACCTGACATTCAGCCAATGTTCAATATTCATTCCAATTTTAGGATTACAAAACCAAACAATTTACAATTCACTGCGAATAAGGATTCAGAAAAATCTACACCGGTTTAAAACAAGGACAGTTTACATGCAGTAATTTAAGTTAACCAAAAAACTGGAGGCTTTCTACTCTTCTTCAGGTGTGAACACCGGCGGTGTCGGCAGCTACATCTACGATGAACCTGAAGCCGAAGCTCAGCCTTAAATCCACCTGCTGTCTCCGTGACGTGGACAAACACACCTGCAGGAGCCTCGTCGTCTCGTTGATTTGCCTTCAATGGTCATAGTGACAAATGATATGTACCGCAGCCACAGGGATGGACTACTTAGTTATTTATGTTGTATTTGTATATTGTTGATATTATCTATTTTTTGTACTGAAACAAACCTTTAATATGTCCTACTCTGTGACATTAATATCTAGGCTTATTTGTTACTATCAACCGTAGAATTACTGTAGAATAAAGCTCCTGTGTTTCTCCTCCTTGTTTAGTTAGTCTGGAGACATTTGTGGACTAACAATATGTACTGTATAACAACAAAGTACCAGAACACCTTTTTAATGTCAACGTTTTTTGGAAACCTGCTTTTAGAACAAAAAATAGTCAAGTGAGAATTCATAAGAATTACAAAACAAAAAAACAACAACTTTTATTGAATGTTTAGAATGCTGGTTATATGCTGGTTTATACAATAAAACTGTGGGTTAGAAAAATTATATTTGTTGCCTGCGATAATTTTTTCTTTCCAGAAAACTGTACTTGAAGAATATTTGTTGTGTTATTACATTTTGTCACTGGTATGTATTTTAGCTCAAACTAATTCTGATTAAAAAAAGAGAAGCTGAATTAATATCCAAAACAGTTTTCAAATGTATTTAAACACAATTATTAACTTAGTTAACTACGTGTGGTTAAGTTTAGTTTCACTTAGTTTTAAATTAAGTTAGTCTTACTTAAGAAAGATTATTGCCTAAGATGATCAAGAAATAAATATAACAGAACCGATCTGAAAACATGAAGTAGCTGAAATATTTCAGGAAAACAAAATCAGTCTTAAGACGATGATAAATGTATTCACAGCCCCATTTAAACCCACTGCCAGTATTTATCCAGGAAATGGAGAAAACATGCAGCAATATCATCAACGAGTAAGCCAGAACAACAGCCAGAACATTTCAGATCTCTTCTTTGATATAAAGTAAAACAAAAAAAGTTAGTTTAAAATTAACACAGCATTTTAGAAAAATAAATAATACCTTAAATCAAATATAGTGGTTATTATGTGATCATGTAAGGGCTCTGGTGCTTTAGGAGCTGGGTTATATAGTTTAATAGATAAAACTATAAGTGCTTATAAAAAGCTTGTAGAATAGTCTGGATATTTAACTTATTGTGGTATTGAGCTATATTATTAATTCTTTCCAGTGTGGATGAATGGAAACAATCTTGTGGTAATGCAATAATAACACTCCTTGCCTGTCATTGTAACTACTGGATGGCAGTTTTGTTTTTTTTCATTTATGAGATAGATAGATAGATGGATGGATAGATAGATAGATAGATAGATAGATAGATAGATAGATAGATAGATAGATAGATAGATAGATAGAT
>JAVLVB010000407.1:323412-335321 GCA_032876305.1 Orestias chungarensis | reverse complement strand
TTTTTTTTTTTTTTTTTTTTTTTACCACCTTAAAAAGCAGCCATGTGTTTGACTTTTTAAATAGTTTATGTAAAACGTACATAATCTGCTGTGAACATATGATTGTGTATATTTTCCTGTTGTTTTAACTGAGATTCTAGTTTTATTACTGAGGTCTTCCTGAAAAATGGGGAAAAAAATGTCTGCTGCGAACTAAAGCACTTTGTTCTCCTTCGGTTTGAGACGGGATTGATTTAGGACTTTTCTTATGGATTTGCACTGAAAACAAGCCAGAGGAAGAGGAGGATAGCGAAACCTCGACGTCCCAAAGCTCCGCTGGCCACTTTGTTGACTTACCAGCCAACTTCCACCTCCTGACTGGTTTCCTTGTGAAATGGCCTGGATGGCAGAAATAAGGACAAAAAGCCATAATCAACATCTGAGCTGCCGGCCGAGTTTTTATTATTATTTATATATCCTTGTCTCTGAATTGAGTCCAAATGATGAGTCGAATCAGGGACCGTTGACTCTGTGAAATTAATAGGTGATCTCGCTGCAGCTGAAGGAAACAACCCAGCATCCACACGAAGTGCTTGTTAAATTAGTTTTTGCACTGACTTAAGGGCGTGTTCACGCTGAGCTTGGATAGATGAGACGTTTCTGTTCCTTTATGGCCTTCTAACGAGGAATTTGAAGTGTCATAAGATCATTTACTTATTTTTTCAGTTTCCAACCTGGAGATGCTTACTTAAATAACTGATAGAAAAATGGCAATAACTATAAAATGGAACAAAATGGTTATTTTTTTCAAACATATGACACATTGAGGGAATTTAAAAGCAGCCTTTTTTTCTTTAAACCTCTAAATTAAGTTTATTAATAAGCATTTTTTTCAGATGTCAGACATCTGATGGACCCAAATCAATAAGTAGTCTGTCTAATATAGAAACAATAAAAGCAAACCTGCAGCTCCGATTTATTGGAAATACTAAGATAGGTTTTTTTTTGTTTTGTTTTTTTATCATTTGATTGTTAAAAAACATGCAAGTTTTGCCAAACTTTTTTGTTTTAGTAAAACAATTATGATCAGTTTCTCACTCCAATTATTTGAGCCGACTGTAAAATGGACACTTTGGTTTTTACCTTTCTGTTTCGTTTCACATCTATAATGTGCATTAATGTTTACCGAGAGTGCTTTTGTGTTGTTTTACACAGATCCTTTTTCATCCTATTATGCACCATAAGTATTTCTGTTGTTTTAATTTAGCTATGGCTTTGACGGTGGACGCCAGCAGCTACTGCCTCTGTTTTTGACCTCTGCGCAACAGTCCGATGGAAAACTGTGTTACTGTAGCACACTTAACATTTTCTTGCAGTGTTTCACAATGATCTCATTCCATTGTTGCCCTTTATTGCACAATTGGGAGAAAAATGTGTATTATCCAAAAAAAATGAAAATTTAAATTTAAATTGAACACAAGATTAAAAAATTGGTTACCTTTATGTTGTGTTTGTGATCATTTCAAGAAACTTAAATTACAAAATCATGCTGGATATGTTTGTTTGGCCTAATTTAAAAAACACAAAATTTCTACATTTTATTAGATTTTTATTTTCAGATTTACATTAACATCCTTTTTATTCTAAATAGTAAGATTTCTTTCTAGTGTTAAAAGCATCAATGTTTATGGATTTAAGTTTTAGATTTTTTAATCTTTAAGCAGTTTAAATTGTGGTATATTACAAAGCAACAACATATTAATGTGAGAAAAACTTAAGAGATCTGACAGGACATTATTTGATATTAAAATAGTTGGCAAACCTCATGCAATCATGATCACCACATCTGTGACTTTCCTGAGAAATGAAACCTGAGGCTCTGCAGAGGAAAGTTTAGTTTCTGATCTTGTTTGATGTGTTAGCACCATCTGGTGGAGAGATTACTGAACTGCACCACATGACTGGGTTTTATGTAACCAAAACGATAAGATAAAAACAATGTATGTAGGATATTTTTAATTACAAAAAGAAGATGTTGCATCAAAGAATGAGTATGGGTGTTTTTAAAATTATTGTTAAGAGAGAAATAATCTGCAGATTTTATGATATATAAACTTTTATTTCCATCCAGAAAAGGTAACTACTGGTTGATATAATTTTTTTTAACAATGTATTATTCTGTTTAAGTTGCTGCTAAGCTATAAAAGCTATTTGTTTAATGTCTGCCAGGCACAGAAAAATGTTTAATGGAAAATAATTTGCTGAAATTAGATTATAGAGACAGGAGGAAATCTGCTAGTTTAACATTTTAATTTAAAACCCAGAGTTTTTTTTAAATTGGTTTTAATAAAATGAATATATTTTGCAACAAATTCCTGTTTTAATTTTATAACATTTAAAACATATTTTCACATTTTTTTTTATTTGTGTGGTTTAGGAATAACAATAACAAACATTTTCCTCTCTGTAAGTCAGACTTTTTAATCTTTAATTATTTAAGCAACATCTGTTGGATATCTTCTAATCTTTTACTCTGATCATACATCCGCTTGAGCCAAGGTTTAAGGATCATTATGTTCTGCATTTTTTTTAATTTCTTCTTGCAGACTCAAATAATTTTTCTACAGTTTAGCTGCTCCTTTACATTTGTTTCATATTAATTCATTCAGAAATGGGCCAATGCAATGGCAGTAACAAGGGTGTTGGTGGTTTTAGCAGCCAGATGGACTAATTGCTCCCATGATCAATGAGAAACACCCGAGGTCTCAGCTCTACACAGAAGGCTCTGTTATGGTGTTTGCCTTTGCTGAATAAAAGATAAAGTCCAGTTTATAATCAGTCTCAGTATTTAGGTTATAAGACTATGATGCATAAGAAAATCAACTGGGATTAGGTAGAAATATAAACTACAGACATCTGGGATCATCAAAAGCTTTTTCAGTTCGATGTATATAATTTCTCCATCTTAACATTGAAGACTTTTATCTTCTCCTATTTCTCCTGAAAACTGTAAATATCTTTAGGAAACAGTAGGCAAGGTAAGCTTTGAAAATAATTTCTCACTTGTATGGAAAAAAACAACTTCTTTGCTTAAAAGGGATTCTGATGTTACTTAATACAGGATAGTGGTTAAAAATGTATTGGAAAAAGCTGAATCCTCCCAGCAGGTGGTTTACAGGAAATAGATTTAAAACCTCTAACTTATTTAAATGTATTATGACAAGTTATTTTGTGCCATTTTTCTGATTCTTTCTCCCTTTTGGTTATTGCAGTTTTTCATATTGTCATATTTTCCTTGTGATGTCAGTTTGGTTTCCTAATGTTATGTTTAATTGGAAGATTTTTATTTTTTTTACTTGCTCTGTCTAAAGTCCTCATTTTGTTGCTCTGCCAAGAGAATGGATCAATGATGAAGGATTCTGGATAGATTGCTTAAAATGATTTGTGCCGCTGACAAAGGACTGATCATAATGAAACCACTACAAATTTAGCTCTAAAGATTGTTAAAAAAAGAAAAAAGAGTGAAACTTGACACTTTTCCTCATTAGCTGTCTGTAGAGGCTCTAAGTGTGGATATAGTTAATTATATGTTTCATATAGAATGAGGAAGCACTGGTCTGCTGACTTTTTTTAAGAAAGCAGCCCCTCGTTAAAAAGTAAAGTTGTTTGAGGGTCTGGGGTTGTTGCCCTGGGATGGAGGGGTGATATGTGCAGGTTATACAGAAAATTAACTGAAAGATGGATGTTGATGTCTTATTACTGCAATCTTTTAGCTGATGTGTATGGGAGCGAGGGACTCAAATTTAATCTTTTATTTCTGAATCCAGCTGAAAAACAACACCAACAGATTAGCAGGTTATATTTTATGCTTTATATTTAAAGCAGTAATGCTAAAGTGATCTATGGATTTTCAGAAAATGGTTTGTTTTAATAGGGAGGCCAATCTAAACTGGAGACGAGTCAAGGTTTATTTTTAAAATCACAAAGTTTTGGGCCACTGTTTGTGTTCTCATTTACTGTTAATCTAAAGACAATTATGTACATTTTAGTTTTCCTGTCTTCTCTGCTTTTTACTGTCTTGTTTAAATTACATTTATTTTTTTTAAACCATCGTTCTGCCTTCAATAAATCTGCATTCTTAGCTTGTGGAAAATAAAGTTTGTTCTACTAAACAAACTAATGAAGCCTACTGATAGGGGCTGCAGATGACTGAGGTAATTGGGTGTGGAGGTGTTTCAAACAAAATTATGAAACCGACACTCTTCTTTTTTCTGTGTCTCTTTGATTTACCAGAAGATTTATTTTAATGCACACAAGTGCACAAAGAGTGGCTAAATTAACCTTTTTTGTTTTCGTCATGAAATGTCACTAAAAAGGTTACAAACACAGATGGAAGAGAAATTGTGCAAAGATTGCTGTAGCTTAAGTAAACTAAAACAGTTGCAGCACTGAAACACAACTAGGCATTTTGCATTTGGCACATTTTACTCACATCTTCAAACGAACTACAACAAATCCTGGAAACTTAGCTCTGTCCGGCAATCCTTGGTCATCACCTCTAAAGCTTCCAGGACAAAATGTCTTTGGAGACACAAACATGAACCTGTTCTTTTTTTTTTTTTTGCTTTGGCAGCTGTTTGAGTAAATCAAAGGTGAATAGTGATTAAAAATGCATACCTTTGCCTTTTGATAAAGTGCAACGGTAAAAGTATTAAAGTGACAAAGTTTATAAAAAACAATAGTCCCCGTTTTGAAGACCTCTTCATTACAAAGGGTTAAACGTTCTATTTAAAATCTAAATTGATTGAAAACACTTTATTTTAAAGTTTATTTTGAACTGCCTGTGGTTTGATTACTAATAGGGCCGCTTCAGGTCATGATCAGGTTTCTATCTGTTTCTATGGGTGAATAAAGCCTAACTGAGAGGAAATGAGACGGAGGAAGTCTGTGGTCGCCCTGCAGTCAGCAAGAGAGCAGCAGGAAGTGCCAGTGAACCCACAATGGAGTTTGGCAAAGAGAAAAAAACGACACAGCAAAGTTTAAAGCCTGCTGTTCAACAGAACAACAGAAGAAATGTATCTTTATTGTACAAAAAGGGTCACACTAAACATTTTCAAGTTTCTTTTTAGCTCTTCCTGTCCATCTAACTTTTAACCATCTAGGGAACAGATTATCCCAAGAATTTCCCCGATATGAACAGAAAGAAGTCAAAATGAGCTTGTTTGCATTAAACTAAAAAAATAAAATTTAAATTTTTTTTGAAAAGTTTTTGTTTTTTTTAAGCCTTTTTTTTATGCCAATCTGTGCAGTCTGTGGCTCTTTGACCTTCAACCGTTTCCTGAAGCCCTCTTCTGAACCACAATCATCCAGGAAGTCTGTAAACGAAGCTGCTCTCTGCTGGACGCAATTCTGTGTGGTACAAACGGTGTTAAAACTGCGCCACACTGTTTCATTTCTTTATATCTGACCCTCAGACGTCCATAGAAAAATTATTCTTATTGAATAGCGGGTTGTTACTTTTCAGTTTAAACAATATGATCATTTTCAGCTGCAAAATGGGAAATGCTTTCAAAAGTATCCTTAACCATCTCAAGCGATTTGTTAAAATTCCTGAACGTATTTTAAAGTATTTTTTTTATTTTTTAAGAAAGCTTAATGTTCCTTTATTCATAAGTTTAAGGTTCCATATCTGAGGAGAAGCAGCAGGCGATTAATAAAACACAGTAAACCAGAGAGGAATTGGTTTTTGAACTGGATTTTGGCAAATGTTAACGGCAAGTTGAATTCTCCATTATCCATCTTATTACCTTTTGTAAATTTAGGTTTTCTGTGTTATTTATTGCTGTCACGTTTACCTGCACAGAATTAAAACCGCACATACAGATGGTGCTGTTGTTTCAAGGGATCAATGCTTTAATTAAATCCTCGTCAGCTTTGTTGGTGCAAATCCGAGCAGCTGGGTAACTTCTAATGGGGCGACATCCAGAAGAACTGGGTCTCAACAGACTTTTACCTATAATTATTACCTGTTTTAAAGTGTTTTGAGACTGTTTCTGAAGAGACGAACTGGGAAATTTGCAACTAAGATGCATCTTTTTTTTTTTTTTGTCTTAACCTGGGTGAAAAACTGGCCTCTAGTAGCTTTTCGATGTATCTGTATGTCTATCTGTAGTATGTGTGAAAATACTTTTCTGATTACTGAGTGCCAAAGGCTTATTGATCTATTCAACTTTTCAAACAGTCATATAGTTTTTTTTAAGCTTATTGAATGTTAAATTCATTTTCTGTACATTGATTTTTAAATTGCATTTTAAGTGATAATTCTTCAGATGACACCAAAACTAACCAGAGACGTCTTGAGGTCAGGTTCCCTCTGTTTACTTTTTAAAAGTGGCCTTGGACATTTTTCTTAGTCCAGCATTTTCATTGACCATGGAAACCCCAGTAAGATGACTCTTGAAACTACTAAGTTTTCTCCCTAGTCTGTTGATTTTCCTTACTTTTAAAGATTTTTTACTTCTAAATATAGCATCATATCATTACTTGCTTTGTATCCTGTTAGTTGGATTCTATTGCTACAGTTTTAAATATATGCTCTGGCATTTTTGATTTATTTAGGACATTGTATGCATTCCGCATTGCCTCTGTCAAGTGTGACTTATGGTTGAAGTTGATGATCACAAAACTGCCTAAATTTATTAGTTTTTAAACTTGTTTGGTTTTCCATTAGTGATTTTAAAAGCATATTATAGTAAAATACTGCTTTTTTGATTTGAACTGTTAGAAATTCAGCAAAAAAGAAAATGCTGTGTAAATAAACTTGAGACATAAGTAAGGAGCTCCTTATAACAGGATGAAGGAATGACCATATGAAAACCTGCAGTATCTGACAGCTCGGTTTGTCACAGCAAGAAAGACTGAAGCCTAGTAGAACAATGGATCAACTCATATGGCATAAAGAACATTAAATGCTGGTCCTGGTGCTTCAGTGTATAGGTAAGGACATATGCAAATACTTAGGTGGCTAAAATATAACATTGTTTTACATATTTAGCGTAGTTCAGTATACACATGCTAATGTAATATTTGGTTGATACATACACTAAGAGTAAATATTGTTGGGTCTAAGTGGGTAAAAAAAAAAAAAAAGACAGTTGGTTTTATCTATTTCCTTGATTTTCATATCCTCTGAATCAATAAACAATATACGTCATGATTTAAAATAGGGAAATGCCAACATTTTTGTACAGGTGTAGCTTTTAAGTGCGTATAGAAGCCTTTGTTGGATTTGAGGCATTTGAATATTAAACAGAGATACAGTCGTTGAATTCATAAGTCATAAAATCAATATCTGCATAATCATTAAGATTGTTGGGAACAAACTGAAAACCGTGATTCTAAATTAATGTCTTCCTTCAAGTGAGCTTTTCAAAATCAAAATGTATGACGTGCAAACGTTAACCAGGGTATTTTTTGAGTTTCAAGCAGGGCAATTTACTAATGGCTAGTTTGCCTGTAGTGGACTGATGTGAAATTGAACTTCCGTAAGTATTTAAGGTAAATAAAACCTTCCATTGATGAAAGCTAAAAGAAAACATGAAGAATTTCCTGAGCCAAAACTATGAAAGCCAGCCTAAAAATAAAATCCCAAAAAAGTACAAACATACTGTATGTGTAGCTTATAATTTAATTAGATTTATAGGGATTTTTGTTTTCTAAGCAGCTAAAGCAACAAGGTTAAAGTTAAATATAATGTTTTATGTCTGCAATCTTAATTAAGTGGATCAGCTGCTAGATATTTATCTTGAATCTCTGAAGGTTAAAACTCTTACAAATTGCCTGCTTTTCAACAGCCCATTATCACTTTAGTATAAGGACAAACATAGCAAATGAGGAACGGGTGGGATCTTAACTACTGACAAATTCTAGTCATTTCCCAGCTTGTAAACCTCAAAATGATTAATTTCATACATTGTCAAAAATAAGCTGAAACTAGGATGAACAGCTTAAGGACATTGTGGTGGTTCGGCTTTTGTTCTGAATCGATAAGAACATGAAGAATGATCATAAAACAGAAATGGTTTTATTTCTGCACGTTGACAGTGAAACCACTGATTTGCAAAGTTATTTCCTCTCTTGTGTAGAAAATGCATAATGCAGCTTTTTTTCCAAAGCTTTTTTATTTGAACAGCTGCACAGGAAGTGTTTTTACGTGGATTGAATCTTTTCTTCGTTTTAACTGTTGTTTTTTTTTAATGCTTGTTGCAACACTAAAAACTAACAGACTTTGGCTGCTATCCACATTCTGACCAAAACACTTCATCAGTTCTAATATAAATGGGTTGAAACTTTTAACTCTTGAATTTCTTGTCATTCAACTATTATGGATTTGACTCCAATGGTAAATCTACAAGAAAAGCAAATTTTTAGTGATTTATGCATACAATTCCCTTCTTTGTGGGTGGGATAAGCTGTCTGTGACTTTTGGCTGAACAATTGATGAGGAAGTAGCACCTTTTATTACAGGAAGTACAAGGGTTAATACTTTATCATACGTCAGCTAAGCCTTTCCTTCGGGTTTTGATTAATTCAATCAAGTTGTTTTTTTGTTTTTTTCTCCCTTGTCCTGTTCAGCATCAAGGCTAGTAGAATGAGTTTCTTGCTGCCATAGTTGTGCATGCTAAAGATGAGGCAAACTTGGTGTTGTTAAACAGATTGGCACAGTTAAAGTGTTGTGGTCTCTATAGTGTGTGATTGTGCCTGTAACACTACTTAATGAACTAAAGGACTAGATAGCATCTGATATCAGAAGACTAAATTCATCTACTGGAGCTGTTGTCAGTAATCAATAAAAACAATACAAACGAATAACTACTTTCAATACCATGTATTTTATAGAATGGGAAATTAAAGTGAACACCACAAGACACAAAACATACATAGAACCCCAAAAAATAAATAAAATATACACTACTCACAAACAGTTAGGGATATTTGGCTTTTAGGTGAAATTAGTGGAAAATGTAAAAAGTTCCCGCTACAGTGATATCATATTACAAAAGTAGGACATTTAAGTAGAAGGATGCACTGGAGATTTCCTCATCTCAAACAATTTGTTGAAACAAAAGTTAACAACAATGGTTTGTACACCACAACAAAAAATTTCAACGTCTCAATAACTGGTCATGTGCCCTTTAGCATCAATTACAGCTTGACAACGACGTCTCTGCTGTTCACAAGTCCACTTATTGTCTGCTGAGGCAGGACATCCCACTCTTCTTGAAGGGCAGCCTCAGGTCATTGAGGTTTTGGGGTGCAGAGTTTCGAGCCTCTACACGGCGACTCAGTTGATCCCACAGGTTTTCAATGGGACTCAGGTCTGGAGAAAGAGCAGGCCACTCCATTTGAGGTACACCAGTCTCCAACAGCCGTTCCCTGATGATGTGACCCCGATGAGCTGGAGCATTGTCGTCCATGAAGATGGAATTAGGCCTGTGTTGTTCATGTAGGGGCACAATCACTGGAGTAATGATGTTATTCAGGTAGTATGGGTTTGTCACTGTACCATTCACAAAGTGTAGGGCAGTTCTATACAGACTGGACACACCTGCCCACACTGTGACACCGCCACCACCAAAAGCTCGTCTGGTGATGCATAGCGCTCTCCTTGACGTCTCCAACATCGTTGGTGGCCATCATTTCTGCTTAACGTGAATCGACTTTCATCAGACAACAGCACTGAGGCCCACTGGTCCCTCGTCCAGCGTAAATGCTCCCTGGCCCGTGGTAGACGATGACGCCTGTGCCTGCTGGTGTGGTCAGGTACCCTTGCAGCTAGCACGCAGACCACGCTGTGATCTGACGTGACACTTGGGTGCCTCTCACCTCCCTTAAACGTGCCTGGAGTTGAGTGGCATTCATCATCCGGTCTCTCAGGGCATTGTTTACAATGTAGCGGTCATCAGCATGGGATGTGGCCAAAGGACGTCCACTTCTACGCCTTTCTCTAACTCTTCCAGTCTCTCTGTATCTCTGTAGCAACCTGCCAATGAGACTCTGTGACACTCTGAGCTCAGTGGCCACGTCCGTCTGAGAACAGCAACATGTGCAAAAAGTACTGAAACATTCAACAGTTGGACAGGAGCATTCAAAAGCTTAGAGAAGGTCACATTAAGTTCACCTGTTAAGGTTTGAATGCATTTTGGGCTCATCCTGAAATTCAAAGGCACAGCCAAATATCCCTAACTTTTTGTGAGTAGGGTATATTAGTGTAATTTGAATTTAGAACTTTTATATGGCATTTTAGGCAGGGTTCTTCATTAATATATTATAAAACACTATCACTGGCCGCCGAGATCGATTAATACTGAAGCTTCTTTATTGTTGCTTTAAATTTGTATTTTAGTTGCAAAATAACAAATCTCTCTCTTTTCAGAATAAAAAAAGCTGAACAATAACTTTAGTATTCCTAAAACAAAACTAAGCTGTTAAATCTTTTACACATGCAAACACTCACTGACTCCAACAAGAAATGGACAGAAACACAAACAACTGTATAGAAACAAATGTATCATATTCCAAGTTGTTTTAAACACTGCATTATTAACAAAACGTAACAAACTTGTATCTATTTAAGCGTAGTGCTCTCACTTCCCTTCACTGATGTTGGAGAATCTCCTGCAGACACAAGCTTGTAGTTTCAGCAGGAGATCAAACACCTGGATTATCATACGTTTCAGTATCGTGAAGTGATCTTCTTGTTCTTCTGGATCACTGTCATCAGCTGGTGTTGTGAGGGATACCGTCTGATCTTAGAAGGACAGGTTATGAGGAGTTAAGGTTAGAGGTCAATAAACTGCTCCAACAAGCTAAGCAGCATGATGTCCAGTAACGAGCCATCAACTGCCTGGAGGTGTCTCCAGAACATCACCAGCTACAAAAGGCCACCTACACACACAATGGGAGATCGTCACCTGGCCGATGACCTTAACAGATTCTACTGCAGGTTTGAACAGCCCAGCAACGAGCTCCCATCCAACTTCACTTCACACCCATCTGACTATCAGCCACCCATCCAGCCTGCCCTGAAGATCTGCGAGGAAGACGTGCTGAGACTTTTTTTAAAACAGAAAGTCAAGAAGGCCCCTGGTCCTGATGGAATCTCTCCCTCCTGCCTGAGGACAGGTGCAGACCAGTTTGCACCCGTCTTTACTAAGATCTTCAACAGATCACTGGTGCTGTGTGTTGTTCCGTCCTGTTTAAAAGCTCCACAATAATACCCATTCCTAAAAAGACAACTATCACAGGACTAAATGACTACAGACCTGTTGCCCTGAGCTCTGTGGTCATGAAGTCCTTTGAAAGACTGGTTCTCAACCACATTAAGGAAATCACGGACCCCCTGCAAGACCCCCTGCAATTTGCCTATCTGGCCAATCGTTCGGTGGACGATGCAGTGAACATGGGTCTCCACTTCATCCTCCAACACCTTGAACACCCAGGAACTTATGCAAGAATTCTGTTCCTGGATTTCAGCTCAGCCTTCAACAATTATTCTAGGACAGTTACACAGCAAACTGACTGAACTCAGCGTACCAGCCTCCACCTGCCAGTGGATAACTGACTTTCTTACTGGCAGAAAACAGCAGTTGAGGCTGGGAAAGTGTACTTCAGTGAGCCGAACCATCAGCACGGGCGGCCCACAGGGTTGTGTACTCTCCCCACTGCTCTTCTCGCTGTACATAAATGACTGTACCTCCATGGACTCCTCTGTTAAAATCCTGAAGTTTGCAGATGACACAACAGTCATTGGTCTCATCAAGGACAGTGATGAGTCTGCTTACAGACGGGTGGTTGAACAGGTTGTCCTCTGGAGCAGTCAGAACAACCTGGAGCTGAACACAGCAAAAACAGTGGAGATGACCGTGGAC
>JAVLVB010000407.1:308800-323312 GCA_032876305.1 Orestias chungarensis | reverse complement strand
TACCAGCTGAGGAAGTTCAACCTAGCCCAAGAGCTGATGGTGCAGTTCTACACAGCCATCATAGAGTCCATCATCACCACATCCATCACAGTGTGGGGCAGTGCTCTCATAAAACACGACACCAAGAGACTGCAGCGCATTATCAAGTCTGCAGAGAGGACCATCGGTGTAAAGCTGCCCGCACTGCTGGACCTGCATGCCTCCAGAACCAGGAAGCATGCAGAGAAAATCATCACCGACCCGTTTCACCCTGGCCGTCACCTGTTTCGGTGCCTTCCATCAGGGCGACGCTTCAGCCACATGAAGACCCGTACGACCAGGCTACAGAGAAGCTTTTTTCCAGCTTCCATTATTGTCATAAACAGTTGAACAATTCATTTACATATTTTTATGACTTCTATAGTTTTTATACTGCACAAAACTGCACTTTTTAAATAACATATAAATTATCCATGCTAAATGTTACAAATGTTTGTTTACTGTATTTTTCGTGCCTTTACTGTATTTTTCGTGAACTGCAAGCATCTATGTAACCAAAAACAAATTCCTTGTATGTGTGAGCATACTTGGCCAATAAAGCCTGATTCTGATTCTAATTCTGATTCTGAAATTTCACAAAAGCAACCTCCGGCCTTGGTCAGTCATTTGTGGTTTTCCAAGACATATTACAACTCCGTCACACTCCTTAAAACATTAAAGGTCTTGCTGCACCTGAGAAGCAAAGTTGCCGTAGCTAGCAAGCTTAAAGCTTTAGCTTTAAGTGAGTTTCCCAACATATGTAATTGTGTTTTGTTACATGCAGTAATTTACAAAACCTTTTGGATGTATTTGCAGTTAACTTTTTGTGGTATTGAACCACTCATAAATACCATATTTAACAGTAGTTTTTTTTTCTTGTTATATAGATGAGATGAGAAAGCTCAGCTTTGTGTACAGAGTCTCTTCTGTTGTTTCTAATATTTAGCCAAGTTCTTACCTTCTCACTTTTCCCTGCAGGTGAAAACATTTCTGTAGTACGGTGGTGTTGGTTTGTTGTGAACTGATTGAGTAAATTGTTATGGCTTTCTTTCAAGAATAGGTTTCTCCATGAATTATTATCCTGCAGTTAGATTCTCAAAGATTAGCAGGGCAGCTCTGCTCCATTATGTCCATGAGTCTCATGGTTGGTACTTTAAATCCAGTAATTTAATGCTCTCCTTATCCAGCCTTTCAGTTTAGGTGGACAGCCATGTCTTGCTATGTTGGCAATCTCTACTCTACAATTTTCTCTCAAACCTGTCTGTTGGGTTCCTTGGTCTACATGACGCTTTTTGTCACCGATAATCTCTACGAAACCTGAGGTCTTCACATAGGTTTAATTTAGTTACATGTGTGCTCCATTAACAATTTGTGATTTTTAAAATCAGATATTTGTCCTAGATTTGATTTAGAAAAATAAGAACCAGAACATATTTAAAAGAAAGAAATGATGCTTCATTTGCTGGAGGTAGGAGGACTGGAAGAAATGTTTGCAGAACTTCTTGGACATAATGATTGCAGAGGTAGTGCTGAAATAAAATTTCAGTTTATTTTGTTTTCTTAGCATTAATCACAACAGCCTCAAAACATCCATCCAATCACACATTAGTTGCCAAACAACACCAACACCAGACAAATGATACAGATGATAAACTAAGAAGAAGCTGTGAAAAGCCTAAAAGTTCCTCCCTACAATTAACTCTGAGTAAAGACTAACCCTAACCTTTTTCTTTAGGCTTTTCTTGACAATTTTAGGAAACTTATGGTTTTATGTAACTCCTATTTTAAATGCTGCTCTTTTACCAATATTTCAAACAGGTGACAAAATGACTCCCATCCTCTCTTAAGTCTTAACCATCTGCTATCTGCTCATCATTAAAAGGTAAAACCTTTGAGCTCTTTAGACACAAAACACTTCAACTTGGTTTCTCAGTGATAAAATAAGAAACTAATAGGTCTGAAATCAGTCACACATCTTCACCGCACCGAGGAGGTGAGAAGAAGAGTTGCAAGTTCACATATACGTATCTAAACCATAACTTTTACACCTCTGTCATCTTCCTGTCTTTAACACCTCACTGTCAGAAACATTAATGATCACATTCTGCTGCTGTTCATACTCAACATTTACTGGTAAAATATTCTCCCCTGTTCAAACAGAAACTGATCTTAAAAATCTGTGTTTCTGTAGTCCTTTAATCTTTTGAGCTTTCTGTATCTTCAAGTCGGGTTTGCAGACATTACAGGTTATTCTGATGGGAGCTCTGACAAGAATGGCTGGATTTACACCTTGTCTAAAATATCTTAGCCGAACAAATACACTAAACATCAGTCAGTTTGAGGAAGTGACATCATGTGAGTCAGAGTTGATGCTCCATCTCTCTAGTAGAATCCCTCAAACAGCTAGAAGAGTGATAACAAGACTCTAGATGGCTGAATTCAACTGGATTAATATGTTTTTCTTATTTATTCCAACCTTTACAGGTAAAGATGTAGTTTTTATCTGTTTTCTGTAGAGGATAATTTTTAAACGGATTTTATCAAAATAATTGTACAAATTTGTATTTATAAAAAATACAACTACTATAATATTTGACTATAAATCTTTTTCAAGGTGATTGCTAATTTATGTTTTATTACTGTGATTTTTATGAAAACTGTTCATTCCTGTTTTACTTTCTCTCGTCTCCTCAACAGTAGCAGCTGAACAAAGATCTCACTTTGTTGTCAGAGATGGAGATGAAGTCACTCTGCCTGCTGAATGTTTTGGAAACATTATGCAAACCTGTGATAAAACTACTTGGATATTAAATGATCGAGGAGTAGCGAAAACTGTGTTTGAACATGGAAAGATTCATGAAGATGCCAGATCGGACAGACTGAATGTTACACCAAACTGTTCTCTGGTTATAAAGAAGGTCTCAGTGGAGGATGTTGGTCTTTACATCTGCAGACAGTTTAACTCATCAGGAAGACCACAAGAGCCAGACTTTATTGTGGATATGTCTGTTGTTACCTGTGAGTATTTATATATTTTCAAATATTTTCTGGCAACAACAAACTGACACAATATAACTACAGCTAAAGTGATGTTAGCTTTAATGTTGTGCTGCTATCACAATTTCATCATCTTTATCTTAACCTTCGGATGGATAGCTCAATTGGAATGTCAACTTACATCCAATCTGAAGGTCATGGGTTCAAATCCTTACACCTCAGCATCCAGTATGGGTCCTTAGGCAAGACCCTTTGTGCTACTGCCTATCTGGTGCTGCAAAATAGGCTGCATCCAAAAAGCATTTTACTTCCAGTTGTACTGTGTATGACATGTATGTGACAAATAAAGATATATTATTATTATTATTCAACAGTGACTGAACAGAAGAATATTAATGAAACCATCCTGAACTGCTCTGTGTCAACACATGGTATATACACACACACAGTAAAGTTCCTGTATGATAACAAAGATGCTGGAAATATCACAGAACTAAATTCAGTTCAGTCTGTTGGCTCAGCCAGAGTGAGCTTCCCAACTTATCATAATGTTTCCACATCAAAGTATTCTGAGTTATCTAGTTGTCATGTTAAACCTGACGAAGGAGACATGAAGGAGTTTATCTTCAGGATTTCACCTCTGACAGATAAACCAGGTAAGAATATGTTGAGCTGTTCACAATAACATCTTCATTTCTCCTGATAAAAATCTAATTCTGTAATATGTTAGTGTAAAGATGACAGTTTGCTTATGTAGAATTCACCCCTGAAAACATAAAGGCCTTCAACATGGTTTAATTGTGACTTTATATGGAGAACAAAATGTGTGGAAGTATTTATGCTGGTTATTTTTACAGCTATAACACAACCTCCTAAAGTGATGACAACTTCAGCAACAGTCACCACAAGTATGCCAGCATCTAAAAACCCAACATCCATCAAAACCACTACAGGCAGGGATTCATTAAAAACTAAAGGTTGTCACAATCTTTATGTTTAATTTTAACCTTTGTAGTATTTACTTGTTTTTACATACAGTAAGAATTTGTTTGTTTATGCATTTAGGAAATGCTTTAATCCAATGTAGTTTATTATGCTGATACAAGATTAAAGTTAGGATTAAGTTAACATATTAATTTTGTGTCCTGATGTTTTGGTGTTTTGTTCTTTATTCTGTTTTCTTTTTTTATTTGGTTTATATTGTCATCCTTGTGTAAATCCCACTTCCTTTAATTCATTTTGAATGCTACTGTTACAGAAGAGTTTCCTCGACATTGGGACAATTATTATGTCTCTTCTCTATTTTGTTCAATGCTTTCTCATAATCATATTTATATTTATATTATGATTAAAAGTTAAACTAAAACAATGTTCTGTAAAAACCTAATGTTTTTCTTCTGTTTCTTATGCTGTCAGCTGAGTGTAAATATAGGCTCTTCACTATATTTTTGGGTTTAGCTGCACTCCTTGCAGCTGTTGTGGTTGTCAACGTCTTGACAAGAGTCAAAGGTGAGGCTATGTAAGACAACAATGTTCACTTCTGTCTTAGTCTTAGTTATATTATGTTCAAGCTTTGCCAGGGCTTTATATTATTTTCACCTCTGTGATCTCCAGATTCCTTTCTGTTGTCTCTGCCTTTCCCTCAGCCTGCCACCTGATTATCACTCACAGCTGCACCTGTTTAATCATCAGTCTCTCTCCATTGTTCCACCTCCCACACTCCCAGCATATAAACTTTACTCCTCCCCTCACTCTCCACTGGATTATTTTATGTGTTCCCTGTCATGCTACCTTTGTGCTCCATTTTCTACCTCTTAGTTTTCGCCCCTCTTTACATTTCTGTGACAGTTTGCCACGTAAGTGTTTATTCCATTCTGATTGCCGTGTTCTATCTTTATCCTCTTACTTACTCCACCTCTGTTTTGAGGTCTATTTCATAGTTTCATACAAGATGGAATGAAAAACTGTAAGTTATATGCCCTCATTCCTGGAGAAAAACCCCTAATCTTTCTAAAAAAAAAAGCACTTGTCGCTGCTGTTATTGCTTAAGCAAGTCACCTAGATATGTTATATCCTTTGCATGAAACAAGGGATGGAGTCTAGACATGAATAGAGCAGTCCGGCTAAAAAACATTTTTTAGTTAAAAACTATTTTCTTGGACTTGCTCTAATGCAAACTCTTCCAGAAACTGCTAAATTTCATGCCTTGATACAGCCAATAGAACCATATTGTTTGCAAAAAAAAAAACATAGCAATTATAGTTACTGTATGAGTATTGGTAAGCACTATAATGCTAGTATGGCCGCTATAGTGAGTTGGTCAGCAACAACAAACATTAGGAGCCTTTTGGATGAGCGGTGAAACAAGTCCAGTTTCCTCCTACCTTCAGATTGGTTTGAAATATTAACTTAATGATAATCTGATCATACCCTGCCTCAGAATAGATTCCGAAGAGTCAGAAAGTGGGAACATTTCAGAAGTATTTTGCTTTTTCTCAGGTGTGAAGTAATGAAGAGGATTCTGAGAACTATGAACATTTTTGCACTTTTAACCAAGTTGGATTTTTCTGTTTTTGTTGGACTTCACAACAAAATAACTTCCAAAACCACAAATTAGTGTAAAAACCTCAAGATCAATTCTCTTTTGGCAGGGAAAAAGCAAATAGAATTTTTGTGATATACAATAATGTATTTACTTTTTGTTAATTTATGATGTGTTAAAACCTTACATAATTAAAAACTAGTTTTGAGTCTATTCAAGTCAAAATGTGACTTCCAACAGAACACATAGTGAGAAATGATGAGTCTAGCCTTAATGCTTTATAATTAAAAAAAAAATCTTAACATTGAATTTTTCCTCAACTAACAAATGTATTTAAAATAAAAGTTGGTCGTTCCAAATTTCTATTCTTGGATTATTTTACTGCAAGAAAAGATTTTATGTTTAACATGGGTGTCAATAAGAGCGGTACTTGTTAACATTTCTTCCACAACTAGAGGTCTTTGAAACATATTTAATATTAAGATTACGTATTTTAATTTGTGAATTTTTGACCACCTTTAATTCAAATATCAAAAAAGTAATACTGGAAGTTTGAGGCAGGCTATTTGATCTTATGTTGTGGTCATGTCATCAGCAATAAAGAGCAGCATCCTAACTAGCATGCTTAGCAAGGGCGGCTGGCCCATTATTGCAAAAACATTTTTTTAAAAAGGAGAGAGTTTACTTTTTCGTTCCAGCTCTGCATATTACTGTCCAATCAGAACCCTGAATGTCACTTTCTAACCAAAAGCAGCCCCCTCATGCGGCGATCTCGGTCAGATTCAAAATTGTCCCGGGCGCTCTCATAGACTTACATTTTGAGATTCTTTTTTTCAAATGTTTAACCCTACAATGCATTTACATGGGCTTAGGAAGGGATCGACCCACCGTATTGACGCATGCTTGGAGACGCACAGCACGCACACTTGTCGCGGGACCACCAGACTGACATCAACAACATGGCTAGCAACTTGATTTCCATCCGGCCATTGTGGGATTTACCAATTAGTCGTCGAAACAATGTGGACAAATTGGCTTTAAAAGAATTCGGACCATACAGACCTGTCATGGTTTGTGTTTTTGTTCTGTTTAGTTTGCTGTCGTTGTTTACTTTGCTAAGATGTATTATTGTTTTTTTTAGGTTATTTTCTAGTTTGCTTGAGTCTTTGTGTTGTTATTTCCATATCTGTGTTCTCTAGTTCCCCCTGCTCTCTATTACCTCTTCTCTCTCTCTCTCTCTTCCTCTCTGTGTTTTCCTTCAGTTCCTAATCTCATCATCATTCACATCTGTTTCTAATTATCTAATCACCTTCTCCACTGCTCCCCCTCCTGCTCCTCTGTATATAAGCCTCATTCATGCTTTCACTCATCACTGGATTGTCCGTTATCTTTCCTTTCCTCGTCGTTTCTGTGCTCCTTCTCCTGCCAGTCCTCACCGTCTCCCAGTAAGCTCCCCTCCTACTCCCCTCCTGCTCCCCTGGTTCTCTGTGCTGGTTCTTGCTCTCCTCCATCGTTTTACTACGTTCCCCTTCTCCAGTTTTTTCTTTAGTAGTTTTGTTTCTTTGTTGTCTCCAGTTCCCCATGCGTCTCTCGTTATTTTTTTGTTTTGTTTATTTTCCCGTCCTGTGTTCTTCCGCCGGTTCGTTTATTTCTATTGTTTTGTTCTTTTCACGTTTCTTAGTTCCCGCAGTCTTCTTCAGTTATCCGTTTGTTTATGTTTGAGTTCTTGTCCCGCATAATCCCCGGTTCCGTTCCACTTTACTTTTGCCTCTGTTTATGTTCGATCCATATTCCTTCTGTTCAATAAATCAGTATTCATCACACAAATCCACCTCTGCTCGAGTCATTATCGCAAACCTTGACAAGAGCAAATTTAAACATTAAACAAGTATTTAAAAAAAGCAGAGAAAACAAACTGTCACGGATTTGTTGTGTTATGCCATGTTGTGTTCTCCAAATGTTGAATTGTAAGTAGTTGTATTGATTCCATATTGGCAGCCAATTTTATACTGTATACGTCCTGGAAAGATTTGCTTAAATACAGTTTTAATATGAGAAATAAAATGTCTGTAATTGTAAAGAAATTGTAAATTGTAAATTTAAAAAAACGAATCTTGAAGTTTGCTGGCATGTATTAGTTTGATTGAAGGTTTAGGCCTATTTTTAAGGTATGCTAATATGCAAAGTTTCCTGATAAATTTTGGTTAGATTTTATGTATGTAAAAACACAAAGTATTGCATAACTGAATGTTGATTGAAATAAATATTTTGAAATTGTGAATGTTCAGAGAATAAAATTCTCACATTTTTTATCTTTAAGTTAAGTCAATTTGAGTTCAAAGCGTCTTTAAACACCCATTTTCATTGTTCAACGCGGGTTTTAAATTAGACATAATTCTAGACTTTAGCTTGGCCCATCTGGCATAAAATCGACTTTGACAGGTTATTCTGTCATAGCTTTGGCTAATAGTTTTCTGGAGAATAGTTTTCTTTGCAATACATAGGGCAGTGAGTACTATAGGTTATAAATTAATTTCTATGCTGGTGCCACCCAGATTACCCAATAAACATAGTTCGGGGCTTTCTGGAACATTACATTTAAACCACACTGAGAGATCCTGAGAAACTTCAATCCAGAATGCCTGAACTGGTGCACAGTACCATAGCGCATGCAGATCATCAGGTGTGTTACGTGTGCACTGTGAGCAGATATTTGTATGTTTAAGACTCATCTTGAACATCCTTTGTCCTGTGTAATGAGTTCTGTGAAAAATCTTATATTGTATTGTAAATTGTAGATTTGGGTTTCTCAGGATTCTAAAGGTGTTACAGCAAATTAGCGACCAAAAATTTTGATCTGATTCTAAAGATAAGTCAGTCTCCCATTTTAAAGATGTTAAGGAAATGGAATTGTCGATCTTGGATAATAGTTTGTATATTTTTGAGAGGTATTTTGGGGAGCAGATGTTTAAGAATTCTGTTACCCTGCAAGGGAGTTGTAGATCTAGTTGCTTAACAATTTATTTCTCATTAATTACTGCCTTTATTTGTTGGTGTTCTAAGAATCTTTTTGTTTTTTATTCCATATAGTGTTATAAGTGTATCAAATGAAATAAATTTACCAATTTGAGCTATGTGCTCCAGGTTCTTTATTCCTTTGTTTTTCCATACTGTAAAGTTTAGCATTTGTTTGTTTTGCAGGATGTCAGGATTGTTCCAAATGGGTGTTCATTTACATGGAAAGAGTGAGGATTTGGTTATTTTAAGAAATTCCCAACAGGCTGTCGGAGAGGAGCTAATGTTGATGCTTTTAAAGCATTTATGGTGTTTAATGCTCGGGATAAATTGTTAAGGCTTTCTTTCAAGAATGGGTTTCTCCATGAATTATTATCCTATGCTTAGATTCTCACAGATTAGCTGGGGACCTCTAACTCTCCTCCACTATGTCTATGAGGCTCTTGGTTTTTACCGTGAATCCACTACTTTAATGCTCTCCTTATCCAGCCTTTTAGTTTAGGTGGACAGCTGTGTCTTGGTATGTTGCTACTCCACAACTTTCTCTCAAACCTGTCTGTTGGGTTCCTTGGTCTACATGACGCTTTTTGCTCACGGATTATTCTCAAAAAAAACCCTGAGGTGTTCACATAAATTATGCTGAGTTTAATTTAGTTACATGTGTGCTATATTTACAATTTGTTATTTCTGAAATCAATTATTTGTCCTATTGTTCCTGGCTGCAGAACATGGTCTTTCAGAAGGATTATGGTGTCTTTCTGAACTCTGTAGTAACAGGTGGTTAGTAGAAAGGAAATAACAAAATTGATACGTCTGGTTGAAGATTTCCTTAACTAAGTATTTTCTTTAGGTTCTTCGTAACAATTTTAGGAAACTTATGGTTTTATGCAACTCCTATTTTAAATGCTGCTCTTTTACCAATATTTCAATCAGGTGACAAAATGACTCCCATCCTCTCTTAAGTCTTAACCATCTGCTATCTGCTCATCATTAAAAGGTAAAACCTTTGAGCTCTTTAGCCACAAACACTTCAACTTGGTTTCTCAGTGATAAAATAAGAAACTAATAGGTCTGAAATCAGTCACACATCTTAACCGCACCGAGGAGGTGAGAAGAGGAGTTGCAAGTTCACATATACGTATCTAAACCATAACTTTTACACCTCTGTCATCTTCCTGTCTTTAACACCTCACTGTCAGAAACATTAATGATCACATTCTGCTGCTGTTTACACTCAACATTTACGGGTAAAATATTCTCCCCTGTTTAAACAGAAACTGATCTTAAAAAGCTGTATTTCTGTAATACTTCAATCTTTTGACCTTTCCGTATCATCAAGTCAGGTTTGCAGACATTACAGGTTATTCTGATAGGAGCTCTGACAAGAATGGCTGGATTTACACCTTGTCTAAAATATCTTAGCCGAACAAATACACTAAACATCATTCAGTTTGAGGAAGTGACATCATGTGAGTCAGAGTTGATGCTCCATCTCTCTAGTAGAATCCCTCAAACAGCAAGAAGAGTGATAACAAGACTCTAGATGGCTGAATTCAACTGGATTAATATGTTTTTCTTATTTATTCCAACCTTTACAGGTAAAGATGTAGTTTTTATCTGTTTGTTGTAGACGATAATTTTTAAACTGATTTTATCAAAATAATTGTACAAATTTGTATTTATAAAAAATACAACTACTACAATATTTGACTATAAATCTTTTTCAAGGTGATTGCTAATTTATGTTTTATTACTGTGATTTTTATGAAAACTGTTCATTCCTGTTTTACTTTCTCTCGTCTCCTCAACAGTAGCAGCTGAACAAAGATCTCACTTTGTTGTCAGAGATGGAGATGAAGTCACTCTGCCTGCTGAATGTTTTGGAAACATTATGCAAACCTGTGATAAAACTACTTGGATATTAAATGATCGAGGAGTAGCAAAAACTGTGTTTGAACATGGAAAGATTCATGAAGATGCCAGAACTAAATCAGAAAGACTGAGTCTTACACCAAACTGCTCTCTGGTTATATAGAAGGTCTCAGTGGAGGATGTTGGTATTTACATCTGCAGACAGTTTAACTCATCAGGACAACAGCAAGAGCCAGACTTTATTGTGGATATGTCTGTTGTTACCTGTGAGTATTTATATATTTTCTAATATTTTGTGGCAACAACAAACTGACACAATATAACTACAACTAAAGTGATGATGTTAGCTTTAATGTTTTGCTGCTATCACAATTTCATCATCTTCATCAGTGACTGAACAGAAGAACAATGATGAAACCATCCTGATCTGCTCTGTGTCAACACATGATAGAGGATCACACACAGTAAGGGGCTGTATGGTTACAAAGATGCTGGAAATATTAAAGGATTAAATTCACCTCAGTCTGTCTGCTCAGCCAGAGTGAGCTTCCCAACTTCTCATTATGTTCCCACATCAAACTATTCTGAGTTATTTAGTTGTCAAGTAGCAGAGGAGACATAAAGGAGTTTATCTTCAGGATTTCACCTCTTAGAGATAAACCAGGTGAGAATGTGATGAGCCGTTCACAATAACTTCTTTAAGTTTCCTGATAAAAAGTAGCTTCTATAAAATTGTAGTTTAGAGATGACAGTTTGTTTATGTTGAAATCACTCAGAGAAACGATGGTCATCAACAGAATTGAACTGTGTTTTTGAGGAGTGGAAACAAATTTTATGTTCATTTATTTATTTATTTTTACAGAAACAACACAACCTCTTAAAGTGATGACAACATCAGGAACAGTCACTACAATAGCAACAGCAGCACCTAAAAACCCAACATTCATCAAAACCACAACAGGAAGGGTTTCATCAAAATCTCAAGGTAGTAATTTTTATTTTGTTGGCTGAAGAGTTTACTTTTCTTTTCTTTAACACATTTCTCTGTCAGTTGATCTATAGTATTCGTGACTGTAC
Source organism: Orestias chungarensis (assembly GCA_032876305.1). Taxonomy (NCBI): domain Eukaryota; kingdom Metazoa; phylum Chordata; class Actinopteri; order Cyprinodontiformes; family Cyprinodontidae; genus Orestias; species Orestias chungarensis. The sequence continues at coordinate 311,791 of JAVLVB010000407.1, read as the reverse complement.
CTGATGCACAGTACCAGGAAGAGGTGAACGCGCCCTTCTGATATGAAGTCATCATTCAGAACCAGTCTAAAACATGACCTAATCTGTTGATAATGAGTTACATTATGAGCCTTATGACCTTATTTTTCTGTATTTTCAGGTTTTGCACCCTTACCTCCGGTCCTTTTTGCCGCTGGGAGGTGTGCTGTGATTGTAATAATTGTTGCTGCTGGATGCACATGGTCCTCCAGAATTGCTTGGTAGTCCTTGACAGTGATGTGCCCATCTAGCAGAAGCATTGGGCCAAGGGAATGCCATAATATGGCAGCCCAAACCATCACTGATCCACCTCCATTCTTCACTCTGGGCATGCAACAGTCTGGGTGTAACGCTTCTTTGGGGCTTCTCCACACCGTAACTCTCCTGGATGTAAAGGTGGAGTCATCAGAGAACAATACATGTTAACATTGTCCAGAGGCCAATATTTGCGCTCCTTGCACCATTGAAACAGACATTTGGCACGAGTGACTAAAGGTTTGGCAATAGCAGCCCTGCCGTGTATATTGAACCTGTGAAGCTCCAGACATACAGTGTTGCTTGAAACTGGAGAGTTGAGGTGCATTTAATCCTGCCATGATTTGGGCAGCTGTGGTTTTATGTTTTTTGGATACAATCTGGGTTAGTACCTGAACATCCCTTTCAGACAGCTTCCTCTTGCATCCACGTTTAATCCTGTTGGATGTTGTTCGTCCTTCTTGGTGGTATGCTGACATTACCCTGGATACTCTGGCTCTTGATACATCACAAAGACTTGCTCTCTGGGTCACAGACGCGCAAGCAAGACGTGCACAAACAATTTGTCCTCTTTTGAACTCTGGTATGTCGCACATAATGTTGTGTGAAATGCAATATTTTAAGCAAAACTGAGCTCTTACCTTGATAATTGGACCTTCACACTCTGCTTTTACTGGAGCTATTAAGAAAATTGGCCACCAGGCTGGTCCAATAAAAATGACAGCTGTTTCAGTTTTATTGCCAAACCCCTCTAATACATCAGTACTAGTTCAGTAAGAATGATTTAAAACAGCTGGATGTTCACACTGCAGGTCTAGGTACTATCAATTCTCTTGTTGTTTTTGTTTTTTTTGTTTTGTTTTTTTTATTAGTTTTTTGCTTTGCTGTTAACTATAAAAAATTAACAAAAATAAAATACGTCATCACCTTTCAGACTGCAGACGCCTTGAAAATTTTGCCATATGTGTCCCAATCAGTACCACACAAGGAAGTGGCAGAATTCAGATTGTGTGGGGGGATAAACAGCGTGGGATACGGGAAACATATGGGGAAAAGTATAGTTTATGGTAGTTTTACCTTCATTAAATTGACTCATTTAATACTTCTTTGATTTAGGACATGCGTGCCTATCATTATGCAATTATTCTGACTCAGAGGAAGGAACACAGAGGAAGACAATAACAGGTTAACAGGTGTTAACTGTGTAAAAGTTTAACGTTGAAAATGTAAAAAATAGAGCGCTTAATCAATACCTAATCTACAGCCGTAAATTACTTAAAAGATATTAGCTACCATGCATTTGATGCATTTGATGCATTTGTCCTTATTGACTGGACACAGATTTGGGGCAAAAGAGATTGAGGGATGATTTAAATTTGAGATTTTTCCTGATGGTCTTGTTCTTTTATTAAGATATGTTATTTTGTGTACACAAGTTGAGACTTGTCTTTTTTTGTTTTTTTATTTATCTCTCTATAAATTGGTTTATTAATTCTTTGTTTTTATGAATATTTTGAGCTGATAGCTATTTTCACTCCTTATAGAATAGTTTTGCTGTTTTCTTCCTCGCTCACTAGCAGGTTAATTTATTTATTTGATACTTATGAGTGTCTTTACTCTAAACTACTGTTAATTTTGCAATAATTTAGTGCATTGTTTTGTTTGTTTGTTAGTTTTATCATTGACCAGTGATTTTCCATTTTTTACTGATTTGATGTTGTTACTGCTAAAGTTGTTCTGTAGTTCGTTCTCAAAAGGATGTTAAAATCTTATTTGACATTAGAAAGATTTGTGAATGCAGATAAAAATAAAAACTTACTTTGATTGTTAAAATAACTGTTAATTTTGAAAACTCTGCTTTCTAGTCAGATTTTTTGTAAATACTAATGCAATTAGTATGTTACCTTTGCAATAGGAAACTATTCCCTTGGTTTTCTACAGTGATGTGCATTTGTACATAGATGGATCATTTCCCCTCCAAGGATGCATCTTATGTATTTTTTTTAATCCTAAATACATGTATGACCTTTAAGCTTCAATAAAACAGGATTATGCCTCTTTAAAACTATTTACCTTGAATAAAGTTTAAAATCATCCCATATATATTTTTTATTACATCTTGATGTCATAGTAACATTGGTTAAAATTAAAATGTTAAAATAGTCAACAGTAAGCAGTCTGAGACACTGAGGCATTGTAGACTAAGGTTATGGGATGCAGCATTGAAAGTACTTCCTCTAGTGGATGTTGGAGGGAATGTATGATTGTGTTTATATTTTAATTTGCTTTGCCTCAATACTTTTGTCTCTAGCACTTTAATGAACTTTTAAAATAAAACACTGGTATGTGTTGCAATAACTGTTGGAAAACTAACAACTTTTCAAGTGGAACCTCTTCATGCACAGTGAAAATTTATTAGCAGAACTATCCCAGGCTGGGATTAAAACCAGAATCCTGTTATCACAGGAAGAAAAAACTTAGAGTGGCAAAGAGAAACTTTTGGTTCTCACTTCATATTTTCAAGCTACAGGGCCTGGCCAGGATAACTTAAGCACATAATAAACCTAGGAAATCCAAGTACTTATGTCTGTATGGCAAGACTTGGAAAACTCAAAGCAGCAGGACGTGTAAATGCGTTCACCTCCTCATTTAAACATGTTCACTTTGATTCTCCAGAGGAAGATAAGTTAGATGTAGCACCTCCCCAACATGTATTGG
>JAVLVB010000407.1:280198-308700 GCA_032876305.1 Orestias chungarensis | reverse complement strand
GGGGGGGGGGGGGGGGGGGGGGGGGGGGGTGACACAGAGTGAGAGGGAACATATACACAAACCAAAATCAATACACAAATAAAAACAAGCATACAAACAAACAAAAACGCCCCCAAGGTACCAGGAGCAGTACCCTACCCGTTCCGCCAACAGCTGGTAAAAACATGTTAACACCTACACTTATTATGACACCTTAGAACAAAATTTATAAGGACTTTAAACAGATTTAAATTCTCAATTTGCTTGATAAAGCTTTGTTTGGTTTCTCACAGGTATGTAATGATGAAGACGATGACATGAACAACTATGCAAACCTCAAAATATTTTAGGTTTAACTCACAGGTTGTTTCTTATGCAATGCTATCATTACGTTAAGATGATTTAAAAAAAAAAAAGGATGATTTTACTGTTTTTAATTTTATGTCACATTGTGACAACAAATCTGTGTTTCATTTATATGATGAAGAGTTAGTTACTAAACCATGTCAGCTATAGTTATGGCAATATTTAGGCTTAGCCCACATTTCACACTTTGACTTAATTTGACTTTATTGTACTTTCGAAATATATTTTAAATATACTTTACAAAAAAAACTAAAGTATTAGTTTCATATTTTTTATGTACAAATTACAATAGATTTAAAGATTTTCTTTTATTTGAAGTTGTTGTTTTGTAATTACAACTAAACTAGCGATAAAAAAAACAAACAAGTCAGCTTTGCAAGATCATTACATAACTGTACACGCAACTACAGGCTCTGTACCTCTTCAGATACATTATTAAGATATCTTTATACCTCCCTTGGGTCCTTTGCAACACCACCAAGCGCTCCACCTCACAGAAGTTCAGTCATGCACCAGAAATAAAAGCTGCCCCAACAGACCCTCCTCACTGATCATTTCCTCTAACTGATCATGACACATTGTTTTTCATTTTATAAATATTTGTCTCTGTTTCCATTTGTTTTTCAACATGGAAACAATTAAAGGTTTGAGTCTGTAAGTATGATAATTAGGAAAAGGACACATGCCTTGCAGTTAAATTAAATTTGGGTTTCGCTTGTTTTTGTACATATTGAACAATAAAAAAATACTGAAATATTTTCTTCTTAGAGGTGTTCTGCTGGGGATGCACCTATTTTTATGTTAGAATTAACATAGCTTTTAATAATTCCTTCCTAAATAGTAATTTATTAAATGCAAATTTAATAAATAACCTAAAATGCACATGTAAACATTATGTTGTCTCTGTAAAAGTGTTATTCAAAGTATAAATTTGATATAAAAAATGGTTCCTGTTGTACTTTTGGTGTTGATTCTGTTGTGTGTAAAACGTAGAAGAAAAGAGGAACAGAAGGGAGGGGAAAGACCCTTCAGCATCAAAACACCAGCTGCGACAAGAAGAAGAGGAAGGTGTGTCTAAAAATTACAGCAGTCAGAAACATAAAGCGATTTAAGTTTTGGTTGAAAGAGTTAAACCGGAAATGCTGAACAAAGATGAAACAGAGAAGAACTCAAATGGAGTAAAATGTTTGTGTTTTTCATGCCTTTGCTGCAGTTTGCAGGTAATGATTTGTGTAATTTATTTTACATCATGTGTGGGTTTTTGTGAAGTACACAGTGTCGTTTATATTTTAACAGTCTGTATCTCAGGGGCCCAAAGGGGAGATCTTTTTATGCCGCGCACTGTCAGAACTGGAGAGGATGTCACTTTGTCGTGTGAAAACGTGGCTGATGCTCCCGGCAGCTGTAACTCCACCACCTGGCGTTACACTAACTCGAGACAGGCAGCAGCAATGACTCTGGCTGAACATGGCAGGCTTAGAAATACCAGCTCTGATAGGCTGAGTGTTTCTGCAGACTGTTCCCTGGTTGTAACGAAAGCCACAGCTGAGGATGCTGGCCTGTACATCTGCCAACAGTTTGTGTCAGGAACAAGCACAGGACGGGATGCTGTTGTTCCACTTTCCGTTGTATATTGTGAGTTTTTACAACATATTTCCTCATGTTCTGCACACAGGCAGAACAAAATGCAAGAACAGACGTAACTATACTAACTCCTCCTTTCTCCTGTTCATGATCCTCAGTGAACGAGCACCAGGATAAGGACAGGGTGACATTAAACTGCTCTCTGTCGATGCATGGAAGGTGCCATAACAGAGTGAAATGGCTGCTTAATGGTAAAGATTTGGATAGAAACAACAAAGCAATAATAGAGTTGCCATCTTCCTCCTCTGCTGCCGTCACCTTCCACAAGACGTATTACATTTACAGATCAACATTCAAGTGTAAAGTGAAGATAGAGGAGGGCAATGTGCAGCTTTTTACCTTCAGCTCTCGTCCACCAGGTGAGAAGACTTAAAATTAGCAAATATATTTCTAGTTGTGAATAGTTTCTTTGTTTTAGTAGAGAGCACAACAGCAATGACAAAAAATCCGACAACATCAACAGCGTCCTCATTGAAAAAGACACCAAACCTCATAAAACCAGGAACGAGCACATCGAAACCTGTGGGAAAGAAACTTGCAGAACAAGAAGGTTGTAAAACATTTCATATTTTAAATGATTTCCTCCTCAGGCAAAACTTGGGTGTCATTTTCAAAATGACGATTAAAAAAGTAAAAGATGATATAAATCAAATTTCCTCATTATTTTCAACAAGATGTGCTTTTCTCAACTTCTATTGAGGAGAGACCTGATTTTCCAATGAAATGTTTTGTTTTTTTACCCGTTCAGGTTTGCTGTGGTTTTACGTCACTGTGCCTCTGGTTACTATGGCCATTATAATAACTGTTGTTTTGCTCATTATATTGAAGAGAGCTAAAGGTGAGATAAGAACCTTTTAAATGTTTTTTTACTGTTTTTCTTTTTTCTTTGTTCGTTGTTGTTTTTTATTCCATTTAAAATAGTTGTTTTTTTACAGTTAGGAAAATTCAACACAGTTCAAGCGATGTGAGTATTTACGTATTTTCTGTCAATTTCAGTTACAGCTATAGGAAAATAATCACTGTTGAATGGAATGTGAAGATAGGAAATTAACAGGAGGCAGAGAAAAATGCACATTGATATTATTACTGAATAAAAGCAGTAAACTCTAAAATGAATTGGCATACAATGAAATACAAAACAGTTTCCTTCTCAGATGATGTCTAAATGAGATCTTGCAACAACAACAAAAAACTAGATAAATGTCAAACAACAAGAACTTGAGACTGTGCAAAACTTTCTTGGTAATAATAGAGTTTTTGTTGTTTTTGGATTACTGAGCCGATGTTCTGTTGTACAGGTTGATCCTGAAGACGTCACCTACGCCTCCATCAGCTTCACAAAGAAATCTAATAACAGCAGCAGGGTAACCTGTCTGAATACTTCATATTTCATGTTCTGATACTCAGAGACGTTTCAATCATGTTCTGGTGTGTTGAAGGTCAAATATGTTTTTTTGTTGTTTTGTTTTTTTGTTGCAGATTAAAAGTAAAGATGCAGGAGATGCTGTGATTTACAGCACTTTAAAAGCTCCCTCCACTGATCACAGCAGCTTCTAAAATGTTAAACACTCTATAAAAGATTGCATAAAAGATTTGTATTATAGTTATCATTTATATTGCCTTTTTCCAATCCTGTTCTTATATACATTATCATTATTTGATATATTAGTTCTTTAAAGTTGATGAGAAAAACATTTAAACATAGTGGAGAACCAACCACTTCCGTTCTAACGCGAGATGTTCTCCTCTATTTTGAAGGTAGAGCAAAGACACCGTTTGAAAAAAATATATATTTTGACTGCTTGTATCCACAATCTTTTATTTTGGTCACTACCCCAAACTCATGACTCTCGATCAGGGTAGAAACATAGAGCCGCTTTTTTTGTCTCAGCCTTCTCTTTAAGGTAGAGAGCTGGCATAACGGCAAATGTCGTACTAAATAGCCAACCACACTTTCCTCATCATCTCATCAAGATCCAAAGAAACTTAAACTCCTCTGGTTGGGGCAGGATTTTATTCCTGAGCTGGAAAAGGAAATACACGCTTTTCCGGGTCAAAACCTTGTTCTTGTGTCTAAAGGCCCTGATCTACATCCCTTCAAACTCAGCTCCGAACTGCTCCAATAAAACCTGGAGAACCCGGTCTGGTAAAGCTAACAGAACCGCATCATCTGGAAAAAGGAGAGACCTGATCCTGAGGCCACTAAAAGGGATTCCCTGGACAGCTGAGCTTGGAGCACCTTGGAGGTTCTGTCTCTGAAGTTTATCTGTGACTTTGATAGAGTCTACATCTTATTGGAACCAAGGCCAGATTTAACACTGGTTGTACAGGGACTCCATAGTCTGTCCTAAGTCTGTCTCTTACTTTTTTCAGTTTCCTCTGCATTTATGTTACTCTTCCGTTTCTTCAACGGAAGACTTGAGATGAAATGTGCTGTAAATTGGCAGTATATAAATAAACTGTAGGTTTATGTTATGTTGTGTTGTGTTGTGGTTTGGAATAGTATGTATGTAAATTGGGTTCTTTTGGTGGTTTGTGTTGGTGTGGTTATTCTACATCTCCACCAGGGGGCGTTAGAAGGAGGAATCAGCAGGTGTCCATAATTGTCGCAATCCTTGGTGCTTCTATGGTCCCTCGTTTTTATTTACTGCTTCATGAACCTAGTAACTCCTTCTAAGTGTATTCAAACTAGCAGTGTAAAGTGTTTTGTTTTGTTCTGTCAGTATTACAGTACTACCAAAACATTTTTCTGTTTCCTATTATTGTTGTGACTCAGTACTTACTAATTTTCATACAAAGATGAATGCAAACCATTTAATTTAACATAAAACAGTTGAATTATTTAATGTCAGAGCTTTAAAGATGAGGCCCCTTAAGGTGAAATGTGTTCAGTAAAGCTGATGCATGATTACACTAGATAAAGTAAACTAGATCCATTTTCTGTATAAAAACAAAAAAACAGCCGTTCACTGTAGTTTTAAAAACAGAGGACAGCAGCTGGTGGCCAAACTCCTCTGTGTTAAACCACCAGCAGTCACATGAAGCATGACAGCTTAAATAAAGAAGTTAAAAACTTCAATACTTACAGGAGGTACAAACCTCTTAGTCTAGTATACAGAGTTGTATAGGAAGCAGAGAGAGGCATTGAAGTAGTTCCAAGGTGAGGTTCTATATATCTAATTTATATTAAATCATCTTTATTTCAACATTCAGATAATTGAGTCATCAATGCATTGTGTTGTTAGTTTCAAAACATCAGGCCCTGAGTTTGGCTTCCTGTTTATAATCTGGTTAACAAAGACGTAAAATGTCTCTATAGATATTCTTCATGTAAACATACTTATGTGAATATTTCTGCTGTTGTGTCATTAGGAGCTCTAAACAGAGATCTCTCCCTAAACCTCGTTGTCAGAGCTGGAGATGACGTCACTTTGTCTAGTGAAAATGTGATCGATAGTCACAAAAACTGTGACACCACTGGGTGGCTTTACAGAAATGCAGAACCAACAGAGAAGTTAGTTGTTCTCGGACGGGTAAAAACAAAGAGATCAGACAGACTGGATGTTTCTGCAAACTGTTCTCTGATTTTAACCAAAGTCACAGCTGAGGATGTGGGTCGGTACACCTGCAGGCAGTATATATCATATCAACAGTCAGGTCCAGAAGCTGTGGTTCTTCTTTCTGAAGTTAACTGTGGGTATTATACAAACCGGATTCCAAAAAAGTTGGGACACTAAACAAATTGTGAATAAAAACTGAATGCAGTGATGTGGAGATGGCAAATGTCAATGTTAATCGTAATATAACATAGATGACAGATCAAACGTTTAATTTGAGTAAATGTAACAATTTAAAGGAACAATATGTTGATTCAAAATTTCACAGTGTCAACAAATCCCAAAAGCGTTGGGACAAGTGGCTGGAAAAAGGAAATTGAGCACATAACGAACAGCTGTAAGACCAATTAAAACTATTTAGGTCAATTGACAACATTATTGGGTATAAAAAGAGCTTCTCAGAGTGTCAGTGTCTCTCTGAAGCCAAGATGGTAAGAGGATCACCAATTCAACCATTGTTGCGTGAAGTATATGAACCAGGAGGAATTACTTCTCTGAATTGAGTTGTCGATTCTGGGGATGATTACCTGAGCTTAGTTACAGCAGGAGACTTGGTGGAAGAACCAAATATGAAACTTCCACTTCTGTCTGGAAAGTAAGAAGGCAAATCGTTTTGATCAAAGAACCGAGAGAGGAAATATGACCAGGAGGGAAAGCAAGGAGCGGTGTTTATAGAACAAAACAACACACACTGCAACCAGTGCACAGATCTGACATCAACTTAAAAATCCCCACCATCAGACTCACCTGGTTTTTAACGCCACTAACACCAAAAAGGTTACTGAGCACTTTCAGAAGAGTGGGACATTCAAAATATTAACTGCAATTACAAAAGCGTCTGTTGTCATTTCTTTCGGGCCAAGAGAAAAAGAAGAAACGTGCATTTAATATATATATTTTTTTGTATTTCTAAATAATTGATACTTTTTGTATGTACTGCATCCACAATTCAAATGCTCCGTTCACGTAGTTCTTTCCCATGCTGCTCACAAGGGGGTGGTAGCTACATTTATTGACTTCAGTATTGAAATGTACTGTAGTTATTGTTAACATTACTTAAGCACATTTTATAACTTATTATCTGGATTTAATGTAAATTTACGGTAAATTTAATGTTGAATACACAGCAGCTGATGTCAGTTTTCAGAACAGAGAACAGTTAAAGATGACAGTTTTATATATTTTTTCTTACTTTAAACCACCAACCGCAGCCTAGAGCACAACTATTCTAATGGGGAAGCTAAAACGTCGATAATTACAGGAAGTAGAAAGACTGTGAGAGAAAAGCACAGATTCACACGGTTGAATACGAAGCAGAGAGGGACCATGGGGGAGTCGAGATGGAGGAAAATGTTTGCATCTATTTGGATCCTGTCCCTGCAGTTCCCAGGTATGGTTCTTTATAACTGTTGTTTATTAAATTATTCTAATTTTAACATAAGCATAAGTAGGTCATCACTGCATCATGCTGCAATTTTAATAAAACGGAGCCTGAGTTTAGCTTCCTGTTTATAATCTGGTTAATAAAGATGTAAAATGTCTCTATAATTATTCTTCATGTAAAAATACTTATATGAATATTTCTGCTGTTGTGTCATTAGGAGCTCTAAACAGAGATCTCTCCCTAAACCTCATTGTCAGAGCTGGAGATGACATCACTTTGTCTTGTGAAAATGTGAGCGGTGGTCACAAAAACTGTGACACCACCACCTGGATTTATAGTAGCTCAGGACAAGCAGTGGAGGTAGTTAATCTTGGACTTGTTAAAAAAAACAGATCAGACAGACTGAAGGTTTCTGCAAACTGTTCTCTGGTTCTAACCAAAGTCACAACTGAGGATGTGGGTCTGTACACCTGCAGACAGTTTATCTCACATCAACAGTCAGGTCCAGATGCTGCAGTTGTTCTTTCGGTAGTTAACTGTGAGTATTATACTAAGTTTTAATCCTTTGCTCTTATTGACAACAGCCTGCTGATAACAGAATATTAATACTTTCAAAGATTGGTGTAAAAAAATAACTGCTTCTCTCTTTCAACTCATCCTCAGTGACTGAACATCAGGACCAGGACAAGGTGACAATGAGCTGCTCTGTGTTGGTTGCTGGACAGTGTGAACATGAAGTTAAATGGTCTCTTAAGGGTAAAGAACTAGATAAAAGAAACCAAGCTATAACAGAATCCTCATCCTCCTGCTCTGCTGCTGTCACCCTCCGGAAGAATCATTACCTTTACCAATCACGGTTGGACTTGCTAAAGTGTGAAGTAAAGATGAATAATAAAGAGCAGAAGTTTACTTTCAGCTTTGCCCCATCAGGTAATGACAAGCATTATGAAGACGCTTCCAAATATATGAAGTATATAAAGCAGCAGTTTTTAAGATTAATATTGTTGACTCATGTTCATTTTTTTTTAGATAAAACAACAACAAAAGCTACAACTACATTAGAAGAATCACCAGACAACAGATATGAGGGTACAGGAACATGGGCTGAGATTACCTTTTCATATTTAGTGATGTTTTTAATCACAAAGGAACCTCAGTAAACCTTTTGAAACCTTTAAACACATTTGTATTGACAGAAGTGTTTTTCAGATATGAAGTGGGTGTACATCACTCTGCCTGTGGTTCTGGCTGCCTTCATAATAACTGTTGTTGTGTTTGGCCTGTTAAAGAGGACTAAAGGTGAGAAGCTCGTAATCACTTTTAAATTGAAACAATTAACATTCAATTAAACAGAGCGCTACCATCTAAACCAACATTGATTAATCTACAATGTTTTACATTTTTCAGGAAACAAAATGGAACAAAATTCCACTAGCGTGAGTTTGCAAACAGTTTTAGATGTGATTTACTTTAAAAAATTCATGGGAATAGATAAACGTTTGCTTATCGGTCATGGAAACAGAGAAATATTTACCAGAAAATGAGGAGATAACCTCTATCTGGCTCATTTTCTTTGTCTTTTTACCAAGCAACTCTTACTCCCTGCAGGCCGATTTGGAAAATAACCTTCCCTACGCCACCATCAGCTACACCAACAAATGCAACAGGGTAACTCTTCTCCAGTTTTGATTTTAACTTCTGATGACTGAAAACACCTGCTAGATTCTCTATTTGCACTTTTTGATGACAAACACAAAATATCTGTGAAAGCCAAGATTTTGCTTTGTTCTCTAAGAAATATGCAAACTGCTCCAGTCAAATGAACGAAAGGAAAAAGGATGTTAAGATGTTTACGACATGTCATTGAAGGGTTGGTTATTCATTTCTGACTAGCATCGTTTTTGCCACTTGCGCTTCAATCGTGGAGCGAGAGAGCATGGACCAGTCAACACCTTCAGGCCAGACTGCATGGAGAAGTCAAAGGCCTTCTAGAGTGGATCTTTAAGATCAGATAAGATAGAGATTGAGATGTTTTCCTGCAACAAATTTACTCAGCAGAGTCAAAGTGAGCCTTTTAAACCTAAGAACAGGGAGGCAGTTATTAGGCATGGTTGCGGCAGCATCATGGTGGCACCGTTGCACTGCAATTAAGATCAAAGAAGAATGAAGAAACTTGAAAGTTTGAATTTCTTAAATTTACCCTAATAATCGGTCCTCAGATTAAGGAGGAACAGTGGGATTTTTATCAAGGCCTTGGAACATTGGACAAACGCCACGCACTTAACCATTTCTTAAAGTGTCTATGGGATATTATCTAACCGGTTTACAATGATTTTGTTTACTTGTAGAGTAAATTCGACGGTGTCTGTGTGGGAATCCTGTGGGAGGCACAGCTTGGGTGACCAGCTAGGTGTGTAAAAGGAGAGTCCTTGGGGTTGGGACAAAACACAAGATTAGGTGTAGAGTTCAAAATTACTTTAGGTATTGGAATGCAGTCCAGACAACAGGCTAAGACCTGTTGAGGCACTGTTTAGGCAGACAACAAAACGACCATATATTTCTTTTTTCAGACATTCATTTTCATACATTTTGATTTGGAGGACAGGCTGAACGAAAGGGTGAGAGCATAGGATGAGACAGAGACATGGAGGACAGCACAACTACAATGGCCAAGAAGTGGAGATGCGGCTACAAGGCAGACTGGCAAACTATCTATCACTGGGTTAAAGCAGTCAAAGGCGAGTCTGGTAAAGTTTTCTGTGAAGTGTGCTTGAGTGAGTTTTCTATCACACACGGAGGTGAATATGACGTGAGACGACACGGACAATGCCAGACTCGGAAAAAAAACGTATTGCTCAAAAGGAGGCTTCCCAGCTTTAATAAAAATTCAACCAGGTGCTCTCCTTGGTGCTGGAAGAACACTGTTAGTGTTGCTATGATGGACAAAACTGTAAAGAAATATTATTTTATTTAATATAAGTTTTTGTTTCCTCCTGACCAGTTTGGATTTGTTTTGTAGTGACTTTAGCTGGCATTGTACAGTAAATGCAGATAATTTTCAAATATATTTCTTTTGTGTCGTTAATCTATGTGATTTTGAGCTGAGTGGGTTTTATTTTGTACAGATAATCAGCCTGTGCTTCATGTTCTACTTGAATATTTGGGTCAGTATTGTTGTTCTAGTAAAGCAAACACTTTAATGTGGTGTTTGGAGTTGTGTTGTTGCTCTCAGTTGATGGAGAAAAGGCACATTAAACTGCAATATAGTTGCGACCTTGATTGTCTGTTCTGTTTGATTGTACACTGTCAGGTGTGTTAACTTGAAAGGCACTGTGAAAAAGCGTAAAAGCGTCATGCTGACTATGTTTTCTTACATGAGAAAACTTGGGAAAGTTGCATTTAACTAAGATATATTTCAGTTTTTGTTTGCAGGTTATTGTGTACTACTGAATCAACCAAATGGCAAAGCATAGTAATGTTTTAAGTAAAGGGGCAGAATAGAAATGTTTGTATTTTCAAAAGTTCTATTCGACTACCTTGACGCATTGGTATCGCACATTTTACCACATTGTCCCACACAAACATAGCCTTTGTCCCCAATCTGGTGAATTGGGATCTGGTCACCCTAGGAACAGCAGGAATCTGTGGTACAGCCCATTTGATCATGCTGTTAGGTTAGCTTGACCCTCATAGGGTTTGCATAGGTTTTAGCATGTATGTATAATTTCGACTCTGGTATTTGAAAGTATTACAAATATTGTCTTAGAAACTCAATGCATAAACAATTATGGTCTTCGTTACTATGATGTATTCTCCTGACCAGAGCTTTATCTTTTTTTTCCTCTGCTTCCAGGTTGAAAGGGATAATAAAGACAATTCTGTGACATACAGCACTGTGAAAGCTTCCTGTGCAGATCCCAGCAACCTTTATGCTTCCATCAAGTATTCAGTCAAGATTTCCGAGGATACACAACAACAGCAGCAGTAGCACCGATCCAGAACCTGCACCGGTACCTGAAGTCAAAAGTTATCACATAATTAAAGAAGTTGGTAGATGTAAGATATGGTATTACAGGTTTGCTCTTTAAAAGAAATACATAAATAAAGGCAAAGGCCTTCTTTTTTTAAATGGATAACTGCAAGACAGAAAGAACAGGAGGGAAGTTTAACTGGCTGAACTATATTGTTGTAAATGACTGAAAGCTTTGCAATTATATTTTTTATTCCAATCTCAAGCTGAAAGCTAGGCCTTTTATTTTGCAGTATTAGTGATTGATATTTGATATTTCTTTTTACATTATTTATCAGAAACTGCACCAACAGATGTGTTAAAATTAGTTTGTACACATCAGACATTACTGAGTCCAGCGGAGTGACTGTGATGTGGAACTGCAAAAGTCTTATCAACCGCCTTTAAGAGGAAGTTTCTAAGCTAAACAAACAAAAATGGAACATTTGTCTAACCCTTAAATCTTGCGAAATCACGTTTCTTTCAGCAAACCACCAGTTTAGAGAACAGGAAAGATACAACATTATGACACTTAAATGTTGCCCAATTTTAATCTTTTATGCATTGTCCTTTTAATAGCGGCCGAAATGGTGTTTGACAAAGGCCCTTTATCAAGTTTACAGACTACTGTACTTATCATAAATGTATTATTGTTGCTTGTGTGATCCTCCTGCAGTTGGTGTAATGTTTCTAAACTTTACATGTTTATATGACAGAATTTTTTTTGTATATCCTTCACATAAAAACCAATATGTTGGGGTTCCTTGTGCTAAGGAACCAGTTATAGGGGTTTAACAATATAGGTCTTTGGCTATGTGAATTTATTAATCATTGAAATTTATGAATACATTAATATAATATATTTATAATCAACGTTTATATACATCATGTAATATACTGTCAAAGAATTGGATGAATATATGGAGCCGATTAAAACAGCATGAGAAAAGAAAACAAATGAAGCAACTGGAATGCGTGCATGCATGTTTACATACTTTTTTACATGAATTCTCAGAATTCCCTTGACAATTTTGTTGACCTACCTAACCTTAGAGACATAGGCTATAAATATTTGCAAATAACGTTTTTATTTGAATGTAATAAAATAAACCATCACAGTAACAGGTTGTGGACTCGTAATCCAGATTGAGATCAATCATACACTCTCCAGTCCAGCAGGGGGTGCTGTAGCAATCCTACAACTGTGGGAAGACCGGAAGTGTTCCTCCGTGGAAACAGTAACAATTTCCGGTGTTGTGATGTCGGCTGGCCCTTGAATCTGCTGCCTAGTTTTATTTATCTCCAACTAAAGAATAGTTAGCTTCGTCTCTACCTCTCTAAAGTAGCAGGAAACAAAACCGGAAGTGTGTGTCGAGTGTTCGGTGAGTGTCAAACGTACAAGGACGTCGATACGGGGTCAGTTAGCCGTTTGGTCGCGTCTACAGACCCGGCGTCTTCTGAAGCAATATAACAATTTTGTTGTGTTTCTTCTTCTAATTAGTTGAAATGCGCTGTAAAATTAGAGTATACTGTGTTAATGCAGAGCTGTCTTGCTGCTCCGCTGAGTTCAGTGTGGTTAGCATGTAGCATGCTAACGGTGGGCAGTTCTAGAAGGCGCCCCGGGTCTGCCTCTGGTTTCCGCTCACTGGGTCTGTTTGCGTGTTTTGCTCTTCGTGTCAGATGCGTCTGCGGGAGCCGTAGACCATGAGCAACAGCCATCCTCTGCGGCCCCTGGCCTCGGTGTCGGAGATCGACCACATCCACCTGCTGTCGGAGCAGCTGGGAGCGCTGGTGCTCGGGGAGGAGTACAGCGATGTCACCTTCATCGTGGAGGGGAAGAGATTCTCGGCTCACCGGGTCATCCTGGCTGCTCGCTGCCACTACTTCAGGTACCGGTGCAGGTTCTGGATCGGTGCTGCTGTTGTGTATCCTCGGAAATCTTGAATGAAATGTGTTGAAATATCATAAAAGACAACAAAACGTGTTGGATATACAATTTATGTTTTGGTATGATCAGGTTTGTCTAATGTTCCTTGTTGCTATGATGCTGATTATGTGCCTGATTTGGCATAAACTTGCAGTTTCAATTATGATTAAGAAAATATTGGGAGGAAAGCTCTTGGAAATTAAATTGAACCGCACATTTAAAGACGCCGGAAACTTTTTATTGGGCTTTTATTGTACATTGTGTTGATTAAAAAGCAATAATTTAAGTTTCTAACCATATTACAGTAAAAAGAAAAGAAAAAAAAGAAAAATCCAAAGCAAATGTTTTTTTTTCTTGTGTCACCCAAATATCAAATGTTTGGGTTACATGAAGGATTTCTACTATGAGTCAGTCTTGCTACACAACTGAGGATTTTGTCGCTCAACTTAAATTTATGTGTCAATTTGTCAGAGAGATGTTTGAGTAGGGGATATGATCCTTTCTAGTTAACACAAATCAACTTGTTGCCATTTTATAACTGTCCAGAAATCCTTCCAGTTGCATAAAATACATAAAGGAATATTACCCCTTAAAAACAAAAGGAACGCCTCAACCAGACCTGTTAATGTAACGGAGCTACTACAGTATCCATGACACAGACAGCCACTGTTCAGAGTGCACGGTTTACAGCTAAATCATTTAGTTCTGGTTGCATTTTTAATTTCACACATGAATAATGTCATTTTGGTCTCATCTTATCAAAGACAAACGTTTCCCCCCTACAGATTAAACTGATTAAATTGCAGTTATGGATATTATTTCTTACCACATAACAATTACAATGTTATTTTTCTCAGTCCTGTTTTCCATCTACTTTTAAGAATGCATCAGTTAGAGACCTAAATGTGGTTAACTCCTTCTGATACCTGCGTCTGGTTTAGGGCTCTCCTCTACGGCGGGATGAAGGAGTCCCAACCCCAGGCCGAGGTCCGTCTAGAGGAGACCCGGGCCGAAGCTTTCTCCATGCTGCTAAACTACCTGTACACGGGCCGGGCCAGCCTCAGTTCTGCCCGGGAAGAGGTACTGCTGGACTTCCTGGGTTTGGCTCACCGCTACGGCCTCCAGCCTCTGGAGGACTCCACCTGTGAGTTCCTCCGCACCATCCTGCACATCAACAACGTGTGCCTGGTGTTTGACGTGGCCAGCCTCTACAATCTGAGCGCACTCAGTGAGGCCTGCTGCGCCTACATGGACAGACACGCACCCGAGGTGCTGAACTCTGACGGGTTTCTTTCTCTCTCCAAGGTAAGAAAAGGCAAAATAGTGGAGTTGTGTGTTGACATCTTATACAAAGATACCATGTTGCTGCTAACAGTTAACAATGCAGCTTTTTCTGAAGACGTGGTCAAATTAAAAACTACATGAAGCCACAAATTCAGCAAGAAAATGGAGTAATCACTGTGATTTCCTAAAATACATGTAATTCAAACTAAGTTTACGTCAAGAGGCATCTTATTAACAGTTTCGAGAACAGAAGCTATTCAGGTAATAAGATAATGGGGAAAAAGTATCTGGTTATTTATCTTTAGTGGTTTTTATTGTTTCTTTTTAAGGGTTTGAAATAAGGGGTTGTTTATGGACACATGAAGCTTTTTTGCAAGTATAATATTGTTAAGATGCGTAATAAAAGTGTAATCTACCAGGGAGCAACCACGACATTTGCTTATTACCAGCTTTTTTGGAAACGGCAGGACTTTCCAAGTTTGTGCTTTCTAACGATGAACGCTTTAGTTGTTACTTTGTTCTGTAGCGCCACCTCCCTGTTTTTAAAATGTTTTATTGTTGAAGTAAACAGAAAACATAGAACACGGGGAAGTGACTGAAATATAATCAAGTCCACAGTTTAAATATATTTTTTTTTGTGGGTGGGGGGACTAAGCCACATAGAAAAAAAATCAAAACATTGTTTACCTTCAATCTACAAATAATTACTGTGGGTAAAAATAGAAAACATTCATTGGTGTTTACGACAGGCTGTCTGATGTTGAGGAAGCTCAGGGTTTGAACATCTCAAGACAGAAAGTTTAAAGCAGTCAGATAGTTCTGGGTCTGATATTATGCTATCAGAACCGTATCCTCGATGGAATCTTTCCATAAGGTCCTAGAGAGGGGGTGAGAAATCTCTAGAGGCCTTCTGACATCCAAAGTGCTTATGTGTGACAATTTATCCGGCTTTATTGACTTTGGGTCCTTTAGTTCTGTTTTTCTCTCCTGCCAGGTTTTTTTTGCCAGGTCAAATGAACCTTTAGAAAGATTTCAAAGCAGTTTATCAATAATTTTTTCTATTTTACATCTCTGAAAATCTGCTCTGATGGCTCTTCCTTTTGTGCTTTTTGATCTGAAATTGTGCGATGCTGTGACGGGTCATAAAGTTGTACAGTTTGAGGTAATAGGAAAATAGGTGTTGGCTTCTTAAGACCCTGTCTGCATACCTTCTAGGTGGCGCTGTTGACCGTGGTCAGGCGGGACTCCTTTGCTGCCAGCGAAAAGGACATCTTCCAGGCTTTGTGTCGCTGGTGCCAGCAGCACGAGGACGGGGCCGACACGCAGGAAGTGATGCTCGCGGTCCGCCTGCCGCTCATGACTCTGACGGAGATGCTGAACGTGGTGCGACTGTCCGGCCTCGTGAGCCCCGACGACCTGCTGGACGCCATAAAGGCGCGCTCAGAGAGCCGAAACATGGACCTGAACTACCGGGGAATGCTCAGTACGTCTCCTGACACGGATGACGGTTCCAGCGTTTTGCTTTCTTTTACTTTACTACCTGCATTTATCTCCGTCTGATCTCAGTCCCAGAGGAGAACATCGCCACCATGAAGCACGGAGCTCAAGTTGTAAAAGGGGAGCTGAAGTCGGCGCTGCTGGACGGAGACACCCAAAACTACGACCTGGACCACGGCTTCTCCCGACATCCCATCGAAGAGGACTGCCGCTCCGGCCTTCAGGTCAAACTGGGCCAGCCGTCCATCATCAACCACATGCGGCTGCTGCTGTGGGACAGAGACAGCCGGTGAGACGAGCTCCTGCTGAGACATAGAAACCTTTAACGCGGGCCGAGGTTTCCGTTCTATGATGTCATTTATTGTTCGCTCTATGTAATCATTTACCTTTTGATTAAAGTTAACGGCTGGGAAATGCTATTGGGTTGTTTTAGGTCCTACTCGTACCACATCGAGGTGTCCATGGATGAGCTGGACTGGGTCCGAGTGATCGACCACTCCAAGCACCTCTGCCGTTCGTGGCAGAATCTTTACTTCACCCCGACAGTTTGCAGGTGAACAAAACATTTTCATCTCTCCTGGTTCTTCACTGCGGTTCGACCTCATCTAGCATACAGGCGTGTTGCATTTGATCTTCCTCCAGTATGTCCAGATGATTTAAGGCGGACACTGTTGTGACTTTCTGGTCCTTTAAGTAATATGAAAGCGGAAAACTCTGCATGAAAGTGAAATGGACCCGAACAACAAATGCATGCTTGAGCTAAAGTTGCTGTTAAAACCATAATCAACCTTTAATAAATCTTCAGCTGTTTTTTCCTGTTCTTTTACAACCATGGTTATTTCATAAGGTCGGCCTGGCTGTGGGATCGGAGCAGCTGAGTCTTCCTCTGTGTTCTGGCTTGTTTCCAATGTTTCCAGGAATCCGTTTTGAACAGATGCAAACAAACGTGATTAGATTGCTTGTTCACAACTATTACATGAATAGTGCAACAAGCTGTTACAGACGAGGTTTAATACCGTCAGTAGTTAGAAAACAGCAGAGGACCCACACTGGCTTTACTATAACGACGTATTAGTACATTACACTGCCTCACTATCTGTACGGTTTGCGTTTAAATGTTTAGATGACTTGTGGGCTGGTTTTATCAGCTCAGACAGCTGGGTAATGGTCCAATGTGAAAGGTTTTACATAAACGTTGGTTTGGGTTTGTCAGTTTTGGGGTAATCAGACATTTTTCATCAATGATTTATAACGACATTATTATCTTCTATATAATATATATATAATAGATAAACAAAACCAAACAACGCATGACTTTCTAAACGAATTTCTGTCTTTTTAAATCACTCAATGTCTACATTTTGAAGTCTAAACCATTCACTACTTTAGGCTTAAAACTACAGATTTATGACTTGTCTTTATGTTGCTTCTGTTTCACAATTTATACTTAATGTGTTTCAAATCTTATTCTGTGTAGTAGAAAGTCTAGGAGGTTCTAGCTCCTTTATTTTTTTTTTACAAAGTTGACAGCTGTTTTATTTAACTTAAAATTAGTTAAATAATAACTAAGTCTGCATGTTTCACGTCTTCCTTAACATCATGAACTTGCAGCAACAGATTCAGAACTGAATTAAACGTCTCGCTCGCTCCTGTTTTTCTTAACATATCTGTCATTTATTTTTTTCCAGATATGTTCGCATTGTTGGGACTTACAACACGGTCAACAAGGTTTTTCACCTGGTGGCTTTTGAGTGCATGTTCACCAACCGCCCGTTCACCCTGGAGAACGGCCTCTTGGGTAAGTCTGGGGGGGTCAAATCTGTTCTTGTTTTTGGTTTCTGTGATTTGACGAGACTCGACTCGAGCGGCAAACCTTTGAGCTTCTCCGAATGTCCTCCAGTCCCCGGTGAGAACGTGGCCACGATAGCTGCCTGTGCCAGCGTGGTAGAGGGCGTGAGCCGAAGTAGGAATGCCTTGCTCAACGGCGACACCCGGAATTACGACTGGGACTCGGGATACACATGTCATCAGCTGGGCTCGGGCGCCATAGTCATCCAGCTGGCTCAGCCCTACTTCATCGGATCCTTGCGGTCAGTCATGTGTGGTGGTGCTACATTTTTCTGGTACCTCGTAATGTCTTTTGTTTTAAATTGTGAGTGCTGAACCACGAACCTGGCTATTTTCTTTCACTCCCTGCTGTGAGAATCTCTTATATTCTCGTTCTAGCGAGTGATGCCACTTTTTGAGCTTGCCAACAAACACAAAGCGTCAGATCTCAGATTCGGTTTTCTACGTTAAACTAAAGCAGAGCTGCAGGGATTCGTGTCCTGAGTAAATGTTTGTCTTTCCCCCTCATTGTTCAGGCTGCTGCTCTGGGACTGCGATGAGCGCTCCTACAGTTATTATATTGAGGTTTCCACCAACCAGCAACAGTGGACCAAGGTGGTGGACCGCACCAG
Organism: Orestias chungarensis; assembly: GCA_032876305.1. Classification (NCBI taxonomy): domain Eukaryota; kingdom Metazoa; phylum Chordata; class Actinopteri; order Cyprinodontiformes; family Cyprinodontidae; genus Orestias; species Orestias chungarensis. The sequence continues at coordinate 290,534 of JAVLVB010000407.1, read as the reverse complement.
GGTGGCATGCAGGTGAGGGCGCTCTCATTCTTATACATCTAATACGCCGCTGCATGTGTTCTCTACGGCTGCTGAAGTTCGGCTCTCATTCAACTTTAAAATACTTTGTTTTATGTTTTACTCACTTATGACTTTGATGAGTCCTCTGTGGTTAGGACTTCTGTTTCTCAGCAGCATCTGTGGGTTTGAAGGATCATGGTTTGAAGCAAAAAATGTGAATTGAATTAGAGAAAATTAATGAAAAATTAATAATTAGCTACTTTTTTCCATCCTTTGTCTATGTAACGCCATGAGCCGCTCCAGTCTGCTTGTTTCTCCTCTGCAAACAGAGGCATATATAACTGAAAGGAAACACATTTGTCCGTCCACTGTGCGACTCGAGCCCGACGTAAAAGACAAAAGCCCATTTTATCGTCCGTTGCAGATCATGGCAGACATTGAAGTTCGACAACCAGCCAGCGTCCTTCGTCCGCATCGTTGGGACCCACAACACTGCTAACGAGGTGACGGACAGGCAACACGATGTTCCTGGGCTGCACATAATATCACTGACATTCTGTTAATGCTGCTGTATTCACCCTCGCCTGCATCTCTGCAGGTCTTCCACTGCGTCCACTTCGAGTGTCCCGCCCAGCTGGAAGTGAAGGTCGCCGAAGGCAGCCCGGTCGTGGATTCGTACGACCCTGGCAGCGGCGGCGGCCCGCAGCAGCAGCGACCCTCACGAACACACAGCCTGCTTCCCAACCAGCCTCCGTCCTCGCCGTCCCCGTCCTCCTCCCCACCGCCTCACCATTAAAGGCTCCCTGAGACCTCCAAATGCCATTTTTTGCACAGCGCTCACCATCCAGACTGCACTGCTCTGAAGCTGCTACAGTCGACTTGTCCTGTTGTTGCCTCCCTCTGTCACGTGTGCGACGGTAGAGCGTGTCTGTGACGGCATGGTTTATTTATATCCGTCTTCCCGGTTTTATCGACCGAAACGTGGTTTAAATGTGCCGACGTGTGCGTTTTTATGAAGGTAGTTTTTACCCACTTTGTAGGATTTTATCCTTTCAGAATCTTGAAGTCTTGAGTATTCAGTGATGACACACTGACACGATTATACATTACTACTAAAGAAAAGCCGGGTAGAGGAAGATAAAAAGCTACAGTATGTAAATTTGATAAATTTATGCTGACACATATGAAGAACAAAAAGGATTTAATCCTCGTCCAGCTATTTTTTAAGAATCTGTCTGAGAAATAAACAGCTCTGACTGACTTTTCATACCATAAACATAACAGAGTTGCGGTCGTATATTTTTGGACGTTTGGACGCTCGTTCTTAAACGCACCAACACGGGGACGTAAATGCGTTGTGTTCCATTTCGTGGGTGCCAAAAAAACTCAGAACCTAAACCTGTATTTGTATATTCAGTTACACGAGGTTGTCTGGTGCCACTTAGAGAAATATTTTAGGCGTTTAACTCGCTCTATCGATATAATTGGGGATAATTTTGTATAACGACGCAAATCAATGCTGGGATGCTCGGACCAAATTAACATATGCACTAGGGCTGCCCTATCTGAAGTTTATATATATGTTGGAAACAGGAGCAGCTACTGTTCGCACTTTATTTTAGTAAACAGAAATAAAGTTTTTCAGATTTGATGGAATTACATCTCTGGAGTGCTAAGTAGGCGTGTTTCTACTTGTAAGACCAATTAATTTCAAGTTATTGGCTTCTGATGGATCCAAGACTTAATTATTTTTTGAATAAGCTGGTGTGCGTGTGTGTGTGCGCGTGTGTGTGTGTGTTAAAGGTTTGCACTTTTGAATTAAACCTAATCTTATTAGATTTGTTTTGTGTTGCATTAGGAGAACAGGGGCAATTTTCTCGATTGTCCCGTTTCTTTAGGCGTCCCAATGGCAATGTAAAGAAAAAGTACATGATTAAGTTGGTTAAAGTCTTCCTCGGTAACTAAACAGGGCTTTGCTTGTGTCTTGTAGAAATAACCTCATCACCCTAAGAATGTTCTCGGTTAGGGTGATTACACATTGCTTTGGATCACTGATGCCGACTGTGTCTCTGCGATCATTGTTTCTACAAACTGCTCCTCACTGATGTGTTTTTTTGTTCGTTTATTGAGAAATACTGACAAAGCTGTTTACCGATCTGCTAGCGTGAAACAGTGGTGACCTCCATCTTCTGTTACAGAACCAGTGCCGATTGATTAGTTACTCTGTGTTCATCGTGCTTCAGGCACTAATGCTGTTGGCTCATTGGACAACGTTGATGCTACCTAAAGTGAGGTTGTTGCTATTGCCATTAAACCTTTAATGATCTTTAATTTTGAAACCTGAATGGCTCATGATGGCTCTTTTATAGGTTTATGTCCCTCTGCTTATCTGGGTTCGGGTCAGAGAGGCAGCAGCCTAAGAACAGAGACCCAGACTTCCCAGGTCCTGAAGCAGAGCTGTCGCCACGTCTCTTTTAACATCTAACTGACCTATTCAAATAGCAAAATTTAAACAGTCTGAATTCGGTATCTAATAAAAGCAAACCAAAAACATCCTAAAATTCATCTTACTCTGTTTGAAAGTATAGAAAATAATGTCAATTTCCTGTTTATATGGACCCTGTATGTAAAAGCTGGATGAGGGTGATGATGATTTTTACTGTCCTAGTTTTGTAACATCAAGCTTGTAACAAATTAACATAAAGCTGTAGGTAAATATACACTTTATACATTTTCTTTATTTTTGTCAACAAATAAAAAAAAAAAGCTCATCTCTATATTTACAATAATATTGCAATTTGTCTTGCATCTTTCCCCTTACTTATAACACACGCACAAAACATTGAATTGCATTATTTTCACACAGGTAAATGATGTAATGCCACATGTTTCTGGCTTGTTATGCTAATGTTGTGAAGTCAGTTTGATGTGCTTGATTAAAACTTTCTCACCGCCCTGTCTGGCCTTTAATCGCGTAAACAGATTACAGTAAAGCCAATAATCGCAGCTGTAACTCAAACTCGCCCTTTTTTTTAACGTTTCCTGCCTAGGTTAGCTCGGTAGATTTAATCATTCCACACAGAGTTGTGTTTATTACCGTGAAACGTCCAGTTTGTGGCTGATTTTGCCCCTTTTGACGCTCCTGGCTGTGATGGACGCGTTTCCGGTCTAACGTAACGTCGCGCCGTCGTGTAAATGAGGGAGGTCCCGGTCCGGCGGAGGGAACGCCTCGCTCTATCTCGTCCTTTTCTTTCCTCTTATCTCTCACACATTCAAACGTCGCCATAACTGACTTTTATTAGTTTCCACGGACGGTCGGACGGTGTTTCCGTGCGCAGTGAAGAGTCGGGACTCCCTACCCCCGCCCCCACACACACACACACCGTGTGCGACCGCGTCCGACCGTCCAGCTGATCGGTCCGAGCACGGATCAGTTATTCCTCTTCAAACCGGGACGTTGGTTCCTCTCAACGGCCCAAACGGACCGCCTTCAACGCCCTTCCTCCCGGGATTGTGGACTCTAACGGAAACTGCCTCTGTCTCGTCTCCCGGCCGTTTTTTCCTCGGTGAGGCACCAGGCCGCGGACTCATCCCCGGCCTCGCGTTTCCACGTCGAGGAGGGACGAGGGTGGGGAGGAGAGTCGCTGGAAGTCATGGGAGACACAAGTGAACGCAGCAAAGCTTCCTCTCTGCCTCCGCGGTGTCCGTGCGGGTTTTGGGGGTGAGTGTTTGAGCCGAGCCGAGCCAGATTGAACCCTCCACGTAGAAGCGAGACGCAAATCCGGATGAAGCGTTCAGAGCCATTGTTGTTGTTCTGCCGAGCAGGCCGAGGTGGGGGGTTGGGGAGCTGGCTAATACACGCAGCGTAGTGCTCCAAAACACCCACGGCTGCTTACATTCGTTCATACCGGGTGGATAAGTTACCCCGGTGCTGCTTTGTGGTTTTAGCTTTGAACGGACGGTGTTTTAAACCCGCTCGTGAGGCCAGCAGGTGACATGATTTATTGCCAGCAGGTTCCTTTAAACGAGCCATTTTCTCACTAGTCCTTCAATACAAATGGAAGGAAAACCTCCACGTGGGTTGTTTTCTTCATATTCTAAATGATTTCCACATTTAAAAATGTATTTTGTAGTGTTTTCTATGGTTTTCACAGGCCTGGAGTGGATGTGTGTTGCATACCGGATGTGATTCACTCCTGTCTGCCGGTTCCATAGTAGAAATGACTTCATATGATTGGTCATCTATTCGGGTTTTTTGACTGCTGGGTGGAAACTCTGCTTATCTCTTGTTTTGTTACTTCGCGCACACACACAGACAGTCTTGTCCCTGATTAATGGAGGCCTGCCACAGACAGAAACATCCTCCCATGTTCTCAGCTATCATCGAGAATCTGCTCTGTTTGTCCCACGTCTGCCTCCATGTTCTGGGCTCTAGTGGGCAACCAGAGCCCACCTGTCATCATCAGGTTTAATGCTGCCTTGCTCCAGCTGCTGTCCTCTTAACTCTCAACCTTTTAGCTACATGTCACTCCTCAGCGTTCTGCAGGATTTAACCTTTAACCTGTTATCTCCAAAAACACTTTCACTCCAGCCGCCTGCAAACAATTTAGTTTTAGATGCTGTTCCAAAATGCAGCATATTCTCTACCAGAAAGGTATAATAACTTATTAACTATAAGGTCTAAAAAAGGATAAGGCAAATGAATCATTAATGTATTTAGTTTCAGCCTGAACACACGTTTAACATTAAAGTAACCCTTTAAGATGCATAATCTGTGGATGTGAAGTTTTCTTCCAGCTGTTAACTCGAGAAAATCAACATTTCTAATCACGTTTAGGCCACTCTCACATGGAGAAATATATTTTTTGTTTGTTTCTACGAACATGAAACTGACGGTTTATTAATTTACCATACGTGTGAATTTTACTATCATTGAATCTTAGATTTGTGTGATATTAATAACCAGTATTATGAGTCATTGCTAACAATCTTTTCTTCTGTAACCTATGATTTTATTGAGTATTGCATATTTTTCATATTTCCTTAAAATGTATTGTTGCAATTAAATAAACACAATTGTTTTAAATGCAAAAACAATTTATTTCTCTTTTACAAGGATAACCATAAAATGAAATCCTAATTTTCTTTTTTTTTTCTAAGGATTGTTACTCGTTAAAACGCATTTTTGTAAACTTTGGGCTGGATAGCAACAAATGGCAAACCATAAAATAAAGACAGAATGCTGCTTTCTTAATATATGTTATATTTATAAAAAAACAGCTGCAAACAAAAGAATTTAGAATAGAAATAGAATAAATGTGGATATTTTTGCCTCATCGAACGGAGGCCTTACATTTATCAAATCCGTATAAATTTTTTTTTAAAGTTAATTGTTTAAAACGCTGGCGATTAGCTGAGAATTCATACAAATAAGTTAGGTTATTATTTAGATAACTAATGGTTAGGAACCCATTTTCACAGTTTGACGTGACAATAATGATAAAACAGAAGCTCGTTAAACTTTAAACTACTTGAATTAAACATTTAAATCTAATTAACCACTAGTTATTGGTTGCCTAATCCGTTCCTTCCCCTGAGTAATCGATAATCTGCCCTAATGTATTTTTTTAGACTAAAATAATTATCAGACATATTTGGTCTTGTTTTTTTTGGTTGTTTTCTCTCCAACTTTTGTTCGTACTGTAAGAAACCTGCCGCCATGAAGCGAAACCATTTGAATTATGTTACTTGAAAGTACTAAAAGTGGAAATGATCTACCAGATTCCTGTTCAGAGTTTAGATGGTTTAATGACGAGAAATAATGTATTTTATACAAACATTAAATAATGAGTTAAAGTATACATTTTGTGGCAAAGATTAGTTATGATTACAGCAATCTGAGATGTAAACATTTAAAGAGATGTTTATTTCCACAATAGATAAATAAAAATCCAGATTAATAGTTGAATCAAAGTGAAAGGCTAAGTTTGGAAATGATGGATGTTGGTGTCGGTGACGCACGGTTGCAAAACCGTGAATTTAAAACAACCGTGGAATAGTGAAAGCATGAACAATGTATTCACACTCGTTCCGCTGCATTGGTCCCATAGCTGCTGTTAGCCGAACAACAGTTGGAAAATCCCATGTAGTTCCAGCTGGTGCACCGTTGAGACGACTCACAAAACGCTCAGAACGGTGGAGAAACATGGCAGCGCCTCAGTGGATGAGAACCAGGACGTGGTGGATTCCCTTTATTCAGGACTCCTAGCGGAAAATGTCACCTTACATCAAAAATCTGAACCGTGTCACATGTAGAAAGTAGATTTTCAAAAACTATCTTGATTTAACATTCACCAACAACGCTAACCGTGACATAACTTATTCATATCCAGCCGAATTCGTGTATAAAGGAGCGGTTTCCAAAACAATGTTTCTGAATGTAAATGACGCTTCGTGGCCGTAGAAGCGGTTATGAAATATGTTACATTTCACTTCAGGATGTGAGACAACAGGCACCCGAGTCGTGGAGAAACACAAAGAATCCGGCCGGTGTTTCATAGCCGTTTCACATTTCACAGATTGGCTTTTTCTGTTTTGTTATCATGACCCCATCAATAACGATCACACAAATGATAGTCCGGATTTAAACAGGCTTGAGACGTAGAGGAAACAAGTTCTGAATGTTTATGGTGTTAAATTTACTCTAAATTTGATCTGTCCTTGCAGGTCCAGTAAAACCATGAACATGTGCTCCAAATGTTTTGCTGGTGAGTCCTTCTAACCGTCTTTATTGCTGAAGTAATCATGGTGGAACAGATTAAAGTAGTTTTTTGGCTGATTTTACTTTTGTAATCATATAAGATCCACTTTTTTTTGTAATTCAGTCTGTTTTTCTGTTTGATTGAATTAGTTGATTCCAAGTTTGGCCCCAAACTGCAGAAAATAAATTTGGTTTCTCTCTGTTTGTGTTCAAACGAACACGTTTTAGTTTTCATTCATGATTTTTGGCAACCATTGGACTTGATTAGATTGATATTTTAGTATTTAATGTGTCTAATTGTGTTGTTTGTCTTTCTGTTAGAATAAGTGAGGGTTTAGTTGCTCTCCGACAGTTCGCTTCAATACTTGTTGCTTAACGAGAGTGGCTGTATTTTACTGTAGAGGTTTAAGTCCCTCAATGCTTGGATGCTTCTGGTCCCCCGTGAGCGTCTCTGGGGTTCATTACGACACAGCAGATCAAAGATTCCTGTTTTCAATATGCAATTAACCAAAGTTGAATCACGATGAGTTAATTTAAGGAAGCCTTCAAATATTTCCTTGAATATTTAACAACATTTAAGAGGCAATTTAAATCTGAATTGAAACCAAAATATGAACTAGTGCCGTTCAAGAATCCTTTCTTGCAGTTTGGGTGACTCCAGTTATCAAGCTGTGTTTAAATTTTTAATTTGAGGTCCCAGACAGAGAAAAGCCCCCATTTAAAGTTTAAAAAGATGTTAAGAAATGCTTGAAGTTTCCCCTCAAACGTCTCACATCTGGCTGGTGGATGGACCGAGGACGCACTGACGCACTGTCTGTGGCCATGGCAACGGCTGGGTACCGGCGACGGAAAGGACCTAAGGGCCAGACTCTTGAGCAGATGCGGGTCGTTTCAGATCAAAAAGCACTCTGACTTTCACCAACCCGTCTAGAAAATGATGTTTATGTGCTTTGGGAAAGTCTAAAGTGAAGCTCTGATGTCCAAAAGACCAAAGAGGCAACCTGTAATTTAATTGGAAGTGTGGGGAAAATTTTTTTTTTGCATGTTTGCTCCTGTAAAACTAAAGAGCTTCAGTCATGGAGCTTCTATACTGCGACCTTTAGATGCATCCCTTATCCAACATACCTGAATCAATCGAATGACCTCAATACGTTGTCTCTGCAGCGGTGAACGACTAAAAGCTGATCAAGCAAAATCAGTCACTTTAGTTTGGTTAGTTGTAGCAGGGATGCATCTGAACTTGACTGGTTTGAAACCAGGCTAAATTGAGTTAATGTTACATTTTGAAGCATCTTATGATTATTAAAACCACTCATATGTATTCCCTGGAGGATCCCTCAGTTTACCTGTAGTCAAGTGATTTTAACCTGTAAATGTGGTATTACTTGTAGCTTTTAACACCTTTTTAACGAAAACATCAATATAATGAGCTGATAAATATTTCGCTCTATCACGGCATACTTTATCTTTACATAGTAGGATGAATGCGCATCATTTCCAGTTCAGAGTCCCTCCAACCCTCTGTTGTCCCCAACCAGATGGCCAGAAGAAGCAGCCGGAGGACGACTGCACCTCCAAGCCGATCCAAAGTGCCGGGAGTAGCCAATCATCCGTCTTCAGTAGCGAGACGAGCAGTAGCAGTAGCCAGTCCCTATCGTTGTCGCTGCCGTCCCGCTCGGAGCCGCCGTCGGCCGGAGAGTCGTCGGCCATGTTTTCCGAAGGTAAGAGTCGCAGTAGTTGTTGATTTCTCTTACTTTAACAATTCCTGAAAAAAAGCAGGCTAACGTAGAAGTCTGCTTTGCCATGGAACAGTAATATAAGGAGGTAAATAAATTTGTCTAAAACCGGTTTGTAATATTGTAACTCACAGCTTAGGAAGTGGTTTCTTTTCTTAGTGTCTGCTGCAACATGTTGAAGAAAGATTGGACTTGATGTTTCTTTTGTCTTGTATCCAGTGGGAAGGTACAAAGAGGTAGAGCATCGCTGACCTAGGATGTGAAACTTTGACTGGACACGAGATGGTGCGGCTCCGACTCTTTGAAGCAATTGCACAGAAGGAGCTCAATTTAAGTCAAAAGTATATAGTACATAGTTCATTCATGAAGTACTCCACACAAACGGCGCCACCTCAACAGTGGCATGTCCTTCTTCTCTGGCTAGTCTGTTTAGTTGGTTCATTAAAATGTCAGGAGATCAGATCATTTACTATGTGATACTAATTGAGTTGGATTAAATTAAATTAATCATAAAAAAAAACAGTTAAATAATTTAAGCCAAATTTAGTTTAATGCCGTCTTGGTTGCTGGGGGTTGGGACATACGGCCACCGCTGCCCACTTTGGATGCACCTTTGGTGTGTACAGAGCCTCTTTAAGGTTTCTCAAAACTCAACTGGATGCTTTTGGATGCTGCAGACACCGGTGCTCCATTTCATGTTTCTTGTTTTGTGAAACTTGCCTCAAATTATGGTAAAACTAATCAGAAATAAGGGGAAGGAGACACAAACTTTAAACTGAGCTTCAAAACGTCTGTTAGATTTTACTGTAAGTTTAGTTTAAACTGGTCAGAGGTTGTGTGCAGTTTATTTTTTTTTGCCACTAGAGGGCACTCCACTGCACAGACTGGACCTTTAACGCGTCTTTAGAACGGGCTACAATGATGTAGACTTGCTGAGTTGTGCTGTAATGAAGCGTCCTTTTTGCCATGCATACACAGATCTCTGAAGGTAACGTCTTCTGCCGTGTGATGTTTGTCCTCGTTGACAACCTTGCTGTGTATTCGTTTTAGATGTTGTAAAATCTTCCCCCATCCCCTTCAAACAGGACGCTCTCAGTGGAAGTAGGTCATTTCTCCTCACGCGTCACTCATCCTGTAATTCTGCTTCTGCAGGCGTGGCGTCCACAGAAACGGCCCAAGGCACACTCTGCACGCCCACAAAGCGTCCGCGCGAATCAGGTGCGTGTCTCGCCCGCCCCTCGCGTGATCCGCCCCAGTTTCTAGCTACAGACGCGTAACCCTGCCGGTTCTGTTCCCCAGCCTCAGGCCCAGAGAGCGAGGCCTCGCCAGAGAAGCGGCCGCGGGCAGACGAGAAGGAGGGCGGCGACGAGGAGGCCTGCGACGAGGACGCCTGCGACGAGGAGGCCTGCGGGATGCCCAAACAGAAGAACCGCCGGCGCTGCTACCGCTGCCAAACCAAACTAGAGCTGGTGCAGCAGGAACTGGGCTCGTGTCGCTGTGGTCAGTTTCACAAATCAGCCACATCTTAATGTTTCTAGTTCCTAAAAACTAGAAACGCTAGCATTAACGTTTCCTAAAACTCGTGCACTCCGCCTCACTGTGTCCTGTTCCGTTTTCCTTCCAGGCTACGTTTTCTGCATGCTGCACCGTCTCCCCGAGCAGCACGACTGCCTGTTCGACCATCTGGGCCGCGGACGTGAGGAAGCCGTCCTCAAGATGGTGAAGCTGGACCGTAAGGTGGGCCGCTCTTGCCAACGCATCGGGGAGGAGTGCTCCTGATTGGCCACGCCGCGACCAGCCGTCCCGTTAAAGAGATGAGGCACTTACAAACAAAGAGGAG
>JAVLVB010000407.1:259194-278280 GCA_032876305.1 Orestias chungarensis | reverse complement strand
GGCGGGTGGGGGGGTTGTAACATCCTGCATCTGACCCAATAAATCCGGATCTAAGCTCGTCGCTGCCCTGTTGAAGTCCTGGTTTCCTGCCTCGAGCATCTGTTCAGACTCTTGCTCTGTTCCAGAGGCCTTCAGGGCCACTAGGGGGCCCTCTCCGTATCGCATGTTCTCACACACATACACACTCAGCCTTTACCCTACCCTCCCATCCTGAAGAGGAAGAACTCGGACAGATTCAGGCAGACATACATCACGCACAGCTCTGCTGTATCTCGCCACGGCTTCCTCCTCTTCTCTGGGCCATAAGGAACTTCTCTAACCTTTGGCTCGTTTGGATTCTTGTTTTCAGCAGAGTTTGCTTTATTCTTCCTTTTTTCTACCCCGTGACTCAGTCTCAGGCCAAGGCTTCCCGCTCCGCCCTGCGGCCGCTCCTCAGGTCGCCATCGGAAGGTTGTAACCCGCCTTCTTTGTTCTTGTTTTCCTTCTGTAACCTTCTGCTTGTGAGCGTGTGAGGGAGTCTGAGGATGCCGCCACGGCGTTTCCTGTTCAACCTCAGCATCACAGAAGACGCCGCCGCCAGTCTCCGCCTCTCCTCACACAGACTCAAGCATAAATCTAAACACTGATGAGGAATAAACACTAACGGAGTCCCTCCGATGGATCCTCGTCGTAGCAGATCTTCTTCTCCCGCTGCTCCTCTTTATTTCGCTGGGTGGTACGAGGAGAGGGAGACGCGGCGTTCTTTCGCTTTTCACGTTACACCTGAAGTTCATCAGTGCTGAACCGATCTGAAACTGTTCTGGGATGAATTTCCTCTGTGTTCGGGACTGCAGAAAGCTACTTTGCAATGTAATAGTTGCATAAAATGTTCACGTTTCTAATGATTTTCAGCGTCAGCCACCTTTTTCTCATCCCAGCGGGACGTTCCCTTGATCAACTGAAGAGCGTTGATGTGAGGGCGGAACAAAGCTGAACGTTTGCTTCTCACTTTAGCGCAGCAACTAAATGTGATGCTTGAGCTACTTCCACCTAACATCAACGATTTAAACTCACTGAGGTGTTTCATTGATCATTAAGTTAGTTTGGGCTGCAGACCCGAGAAGAAATCCCTGGGTTTCTTTTTCGAGGTTCTGATTGGTTGCCTGATCAGAACGCCTGCCTGCCGTTCGTTTTGTTGCGAAAATGTTTTCTAATTTGTTTCTGTTTGTAACACTGCAGATGTTTTCTCCCTATTTTTCAATTTGGGCATTCAGCACCAGAGTGTGGGCAAAAATTTTAAGTTGGTGTGTTTAAAAACAGACGTACGCTGCAGCCTACCCACGATGCAGTGCGAGAATGTTTTTTTGTTTTTTTTATTTAAGCTATAAGAACTGAGAACAGGATCTTCATCTACAGACTTGATGTGGGTAATAAACACCTGCTCCTCACCACTTCACTACGCTGATCCTGGCTCACAGCCGTATTGTTTCTTCCCTCCTTCGCCCTCTCCTTCATTCTGACAACGCAGCAAAGTGTACGAGAGTTCTGGAGAAGCTCTGTGGACGGCTCTCATTTCGATACGTTCTTTTTGTTTTTTCGAGTGTTGATGAGAAACAGAAAAAGATGATCTTTCTGTACCTTTTTAAAGAAGCAAATTATTTAACCGTATATCAGTTTGAGTTACTTACACCCTAGCATAGAGTGGCATATTTAGTTAAATGTATAAAGCAAGAACATCATTCTGTCCTATTTTGTTTCCCTTCTTTGATTTGATCATGTTCCACTTTGTTTCTGTTGAGGAGATTAAACTGGATTAGAGGATGTTGGATTTGTGTTTGTGTCCATTTATTTCCACATTTTTGATTAATAAACATAGTTTGTGCTGGTTTATCATATCGAATAACAACCTGACATAGAAACAATCTATTTTATTAAATCACTTTAAAGTGTTTAATATTATACAGATTTACACCTGATATGTGAAATGTTTACCTCTGTTAGTGGTGATGATTATAGCTCACTCTTAATTCTTTGTCACTAGAAAATCTGACATTTTTGAGGGCAGTCAGTCATGCATCAAGCGTGCTGGCTGAGGGGTAAGGAGTGTGGGATATGATTGTTGTCTGGTATGATGCTCTTTCATTCTTTGCTTTGCTTCCACAAACCTTCTTAATTCCTGAGATATGGAAGTGTAGTTGTGTAGTTTAAGAGTAATTGGAGCGTCCAGGTTGATACACGCCTGATGATACTTCTTGTTGCCACTGTAGCATCATAGAATCTGTTCAAAATTAGCATAGCAAAAGCAAAACGTTTGTCTGCAGAGTGAATACTTGCTTAAAATAGGACTGTCTGGTATTACTTTGCAGTTGAAATTTTGCAAACTTATTTATGGAACCATGATTTTTTTTAACATACTGTTAAAGTATTTTAACTTTCCTCCAGTATTGCCATTTTTTGAACATGTGAGGGGTCGTAGAAGGATTTTACCATTAACGTACAATTGCTGGATACTTTAAGGGATTAAAAAGTTCCAACATGATTTTTGAAATTAGTTTTAGTTTTGAGTTGATATGTCCTACTTTAAATGTTGAGCAAAACTGTGACAACTTTAATGTTCGTCTGGTCCATTAACGTCTGATGGGTTTAAAAAAAGCCTCCCCCAGCAGGTTATTCACTTTATTCACAGTTCTGCTTCTAGGAAGTAACTGAGCATCTAAATTAAGTTCTAAGAACAGTGAAGACGGCAGGAAGAATAGTGAATAAAGTGTAATTTATTCTGTCTTTAATTAGTGTACAGTTAGTGTATATCAGCTAAACTAATAACTTAGTGCGACAGATTCGTACTGTGCAGTCAGCATTCAGTAAGATTTGGATTCTTCTACAATATGCAGTAAAAACAAAACAAAGTTTAGCGTTTTAGGTTTTGCAGAAATTTGACCTGTTGAAAATGTGGACCTTAAAGGTTTCATGCACCAAATCCCATTATCAGCATACATTAATAAACTTATTAGGCAAATAATTTAATAGGAAACTGTAGAATAAAAGAAATCTTTAAGTAATAAAATCTATACCAACATTTTGAGCTGTGCCCAAGATTCTCCAGCAGCATTTAAGCCCGAACGATCCTCCTGGCACATTCTGACCTAATGTGCATTTGTTCTTGTTTCCTTAATTAAAAATGAACTCATAATTAAATACATTACCAATCATACTGCAAACCAGGATAGGTTGGTCCATATTTGTATTTGGTACCTTTTGACAAAGAAATCATTGTAGAGGCTTATAGCTGATCAAGTCATTGAAACAGGATGTGTTAAATAGACGGTATTTACCTCTAGTTGCTTAAGCTTAGAATAAGGAGCATTTCCAAGAAAATATATTTTAAAGTTAATATTCTGCTGCGTGAACACACGTAATAATATTCTGTCAAATTACAAATTAGGTCAAATTACAAATCTTAAGATTTTAAAGAGTTTTCACAAACATTTACTAATGATCATACAATGTAAACAGAACAGAAAAGAAGTCACACTGGAATCACGCAATGCAAAAGGTTTCAAATTTGCTTTAAGAAAAGCAACAAATGACCTTAATTACTAATTTGCAGTTAGTAATTAAGGTCATTGAGTGAAAGTAATTGAGTGAGGACAGGTAATTCTTAGAAGATCATGTTTACACAGTGAAAACGTTTTGATGCCGTTTTTAAAAAGGGCACCAACACATTTAAACAAAGAGAGAAGACTAATTATTTTTGACCTGTCCTGCTGTGGGATTAATGTCTGCAGCCGAGAGAACCTCTGGTCACATGTCTCCTGCTGTGCTCCCAGCTTTGATTGTTTAGCTCGAAGGTTATTTTCCTGGAAAGTAGAGATATAATTATAGGCAAGGCAAGGCAAGTTTATTTGTGTAGCACATTTTCGTGTACAAGACAATTCAAAGTGCTTTACATAAGAAAAAAAGATCAGAAAATGAAACAATAAAATCAGCTTTGAATTTAAAAGAAATAAAAATAAAATAGTAATAATAGTAATAATATTCTCAGTTGCTATATGCACAGTTAAATAAGGCTGTTTTCAGCCTGGATTTAAACAACGGCAGAGTTGAAACCTGTCTAACCTCTTCAGGTAGACTGTTCCAGATTTTAGGAGCATAAAACTGGAATGAAGCCTCCCGTTGTTTGGTCCTGACTCTGGGCATCAGCAGGAGGCCACTACCTGAGGTTCTCAGAGTCCTGGCTGGTTCATATGGCTTTTGTCTGAGTTTAACTGGAGAAAGTTGTTCTGCATCCACAGACTGATCTGTTCAGTACAGTGACACAATAAATCAACAGACCCATGTTCTCCTTCTGTCAGCGACACGTAGATCTGAGTATCATCAGCATAGTTGTGGTAGGACACATCATGGCTGCGTATTAGCTGGCCCAATGGAAGCATGTACAGATTGAATAAAAGGGGTCCCAGGATTGACCCCTGGGGAACCCCACCAGTCACACCCATTCGGTCGGAGACGGAGTTCCTAATTTGAACAAAGTAACACCTGTCCTCAAGGTAGGACTTGAACCAGTTTAGAGCCATACCAGTGATTCCCACCCAGCCTTTTAACCTCTGTAATAAAATCACATGGTCAACTGTATCACAGGCGGCGGTCAGGTCCAGCAGAACTAGGACAGAGACTTTGCCTGCATCTGAGTTTAGGCGGATGTCGTTTGTCACCTTGATCAGACTTGTCTCAGTACTGTGGTGGGGCCTAAAGCCTGACTGGAAAGCATCAAACACATTGTTAGACAGGTGAAAGTCACTCAGCTGTTGGTATATATCTTTTTCCAGCACTTTTCCTAAGAATGGCAGGTTTGATATGGGCCGGTAGTTGTTCAGTACTGTGGCATCCAGACAGCTCTTCTTTAGGAGAGGCTTAATGACAGCAGTTTTCAAGGACTTTGGGAATATTCCAGTCTGAAGTGAGATATGGACTAATTGAGCGAGTTGTGGAACCAAACTGCTCAGCAAAGACTTTAGGAATCTAGTAGGTAACTCATCCAGGCAGCAGGTAGATGGACTCAGGCTGAAGATGATCTCTTCAACTGTTTTATCGGAGACAGGTGTGAAGTGTGTCAGCTCCATATGTCTAACTGGGGGTAGGGGAGCTATGTCTGTTGTGGAAACAATTGCATGTTTAATGCCTTGAACTTTGTCATTGAAGAATACTGCAAACTCCTGACATTTAGATGTAGAAATCAGTTCCAAGAGAATCGAGACTGGAAGGTTTGTTAATCTGCTCATTGTAGCAAACAGGACACGAGAGTTGTTTCCGCAGTTTTTGATGATTTCTGAAAAATAGCTCTCTCTGGTTCTACGCAAAGTCTGGTTGAACACACACAACTTTTCTTTGTAGATTTCAAAATTAACCTGGAGCTTTGACTTACGCCATTTCCGTTCGGCTCTCCGGCACTCCCTTTTCTGTGCCCTGACCGAGACCTCTTTTGTCCATGGTGCCTTTTGTGTACTTTTAACCATTTTAACCTTGACAGGAGCAATGGCATCCATAACCTTCAAGACACTTGATGTGTAAGAGTTTAACATATCATCAACATTAGAACAGGGAGCATTTTCAAACCTAATCATTTTCAGAAACTGAATCCCTGTGTTGTCATCAATAAGTCTTCCTTGAGTAACTGTAGGGTCACCTGTTGGCTTGGGTGTAATAGAAAGGTCAAAGAAAACACAAAAATGATCAGACAAAGCGACATCCACAACACCACATTTAAAATAACAACTCCCTTTGAGATAAGCACATGTAGAGTGTGTCCTCTGTTGTGTGTAGGCTTGTTCACATGCTGAGTTAGACCAAACATCTCAAGGACAGCAGTGAGTTCTTTACATTGTTTACCTTGGGCTGAATCCATGTGCACATTCAGGTCCCCTGTTATGACCAAACAATCAAAATTAGTGCATACAATTGAAAGTAGTTCAGTAAAATCATCAATAAAACAGTTCTTTAGAGGTTTGTAGATGGTAATACAAAGAATGGAAGATTGTTTTGTAACCATTTTGAATGATACATACTCAAATGATGAAAAAAAAAACAAATACTAATTTTTGAATGGGTATATTGTCCCTGAATATGGCACAAACCCCCCCCCACCCCTCTGGTTTTGACGTGTTTCAGATAAAAAATTGAAGTGAGGTGGACTAGCTTCAATCAGGACTGTATCAGCTGGGTTTTTATCAAGCCATGTCTGGGTTAAAAACATAAAATCAAGGTTATGAGATGAAATCAAATCATTAATCAGAAAGGTTTTCCCTGCCAGAGATCTGACATTTAGTACAGGGAGTTTCAGCGTGTTACTGTTATTTGCTGACTGTGGCTGACGAGTAGTGAACACAAGATTTGAGATGCGTACAGACTGTTTTGGACTGTTTTGATGGCTGACTAATCGTTTTCTGTTACGTATTACTACAGGGATGAAGGAAGGTACTTCCACATCGGACCCCGGTTTATCCAGGAATGAGCCAAGGGTACATGCAGTACTGCTGCCTGGACCCGATGCTCATCATTTATCTAGCAGTTGTTTCAAATGACTCACTCGCAGGACTCTCTGTACACTGGAGATGGAGTTGACATAAGGAGTTTGTGTTGGGGGAGGAGGAGGTGCAGGACCACGGGATGGGAGAGGACTGGGGCATGGGATCATCCTGGTGGCAACACTAACCAGCTCCTTCATGTGTTCTGTAAAATCCAGAAGAGGAAGAGATGGTGACGATGATGTTGATGAGGGCGGGTCCTCATTTCTGCGTTTTAGTGCAGGCGGTATCTCAGAGAGCCCCAGGAGGACGTCATCTGGAGGGGCAGGTGGGGGCTGGGGTGCCGCCGTCTCCGGGTAATCTCTGGGCTGCGTCACATTCTTATCCTTATCTTCATGTTTTCGCGTCATTTTGTCCTCGGCCGCTGGAGCAGAATGGGAACTCAAAACATAGAATAGATTAGCTGCAAACAGCCTAACTCCAGGTCTATTGAGGCAGAGACCATCTGCCTTAAAATAATGTCTGCGGTCCCAAAAAAAATTGAAATTGTTAATATAACTAAAGGTGTAAGTGGCACACACACCTGACAGCCATTTGTTCAGGCTGAACAGCCTGCTGAACCTCTCATCTCCTCTCATTGGTGGTAGAGGACCACTGATGAACACGACAGCATCCAAATTATTAACTGTATCTAACAGCTTCTTGAAGTCCTGTTTCAGCACCTCAGACTGCTGTTTCACAGTGTCGTTAGATCCCAGGTGTAGAACAAGGGTCTTAACAGTTGGATGTTCAGCCAGAAGTTCCACAATATTGTCTCTCACATCTGATACCATGTCCTTTGGAAAGTACAGTATTTTTGTACGTTTCTCACACACATGTCTTAAATCCTTCACCGCAGCATCACCAACAATCAGAGTCTCAGGACCAGGCATTAGCTTCCCTCTTTGTCTTTTATTTTCTGATTTACTTTTCGGTTTACCTTGCTGTGTGAAGAGACTTCATCCTGGTGATCAAGTGGAGAACTAAATTTCTGTAGTGGCGCAAATCTGTTCTGTAGTGGGATAGTTGTTTGAGGAGGAGGAAGCTTCATTTTTGGTTTTCCACTGACAGCTGTCCAAGTCTGTGTCCTGCGGACGACTGGAGTCGAGGAAGATTTTGGTCTAGTTGGTAGGCCAGCCCGTCGCATTGCAGATTTCACCTGACAGGGCTGGTTCTCTCTTTTCCTCTGAGATGACTTACTCTTCGGTTTAGCGTAGAGCACATTCCAGACATTACTTGTCTTGTTATTCAAAGCAACATCCTCCTGTTTCTTGTTGTCTTTGCCCGTGCTGATTAGCTGACGGGTAGCAGCATCATGTCCAGTAAGAGGTAAAGTTGTATCTTAACCGCCATTTATTTCCACATTTAGTTCTAGTCGTTGGATTTTGGTTTCCAGCATGTTGAATTTCTGAAGGAGATTAACGTAGTCATCCTCAGAAAAAGAAAAAGGAGGCATCTTGCTGATGGATTTTTCGGTTTTTGAAAGATATGCAGAGAGAAGCTCCAAAAAGAATTAAAAAATAAATAAATAAAAAACAAAAAAGAATGAAAAAACACAAAACGCAGAGCTGAAGCAGGACAGATAAGGGGAAGATCAGGAGACAGAGAGAAAGCAAGAGAATTATAGGCTTTAAATATTACTTCTGCTACTTTCTGTCCAGTTTATTCTCTAGGTTTAGTGTTTGTGGTAAATATGACCTACTTGTACCTTTTGTGTTTTTTGTATTTATATTTTTTTATTTTACACAAATTTTAGTGAAGAACTTCTGTATTCTACAGATTACAAACAGTTCCTCTCCTAACCACTAGATGGAGCACCAACATAGTTAAAGCTTGCCTGTGAAATAAATGGGATCATTTTTATATTTTTGCTTCACATGTTTTATTCATGAGCTCGAAAACTGAGCCATGTCCTCTGTGGGATGTCTGATAATTAATAAAAATAAAAATTCTGATGAGTTGTTTTTCTTCTAGTTTACAGTTTAACGTTTCCTATGGATGCAGACTGTAAACACGCGGAGGTCGGATGAGATGAGAGCAGAAGAGGAAAGTACTGTCACACGCTTCCGTTCACAAAGCATGGTGGCGGCAGCATCATCCTGTGGGAATGCTTCTGTATAGCAATGGCAGGGAAGCTGGATGGAGCTGATTCTTCTGCAGGAAGTCAGTCTGAGAGTAAAATTGAGTTGAGACTAGACTAACAGCCCTAAACATACAGGCGGAGACACAATGGTGTATTCAAATCTGTAGCAGGAGCTAAAATATGGATGCTCCAATGCATTCATTCTGGCCAAGCTAACAAGCCAATGTGTAGGAGTAAGGCTGCTCTGGTCAAGGCTGAAGTTGTTGCAGAATTGTGGGTTTGCTCGTACAGCATACCTAACATATTGTACAGAAAAGACAGCTTACAACGTTGCCTCGCTGCAATGCTGTGTACCTGTTGGTTGGCGCTTGCGCAGAAGTTCACTTTCCTCTGTGCTGATTGTCTGCAGCCTCAGGAACTGAGACAAGGATGACACGATTTACATTTTGCATTGTAATGGATATTAATGTATAAGTTGGTGGTTGAACGTTTTAATTCTAGGTTATATATTATT
This sequence comes from Orestias chungarensis, assembly GCA_032876305.1. NCBI lineage: Eukaryota > Metazoa > Chordata > Actinopteri > Cyprinodontiformes > Cyprinodontidae > Orestias > Orestias chungarensis. The sequence continues at coordinate 269,144 of JAVLVB010000407.1, read as the reverse complement.
GGAAAAAAAACAATAATCAATTATCAATGATCAAAGAAGCTGGAGGCTGTTAGTAGTTCTGGTTCTAATTGATGGAGGAACCCCAGAAACCAACTTAAACAAGCTTGGAGCAAATGTTACTAAACCTTGTGTTGTTTGATTGGCTTATCACTTGTGTTTACTATAGAAAGCCGATCATTGGGAGTGAAACGGCCGCTGCGCCTCCAGCTGTGAGTGAGTCGGCAGGTGGGGCTCCTCCATGCCGCCCCCACCCTCCTCTCTGCTCCCCTCACAAACCTGCGCTCAGTCCGAGCTCGCGCGTGGACCTCGCTGGCTGCACGCGGACAAGTCGCAGGCAGGCAGCCGCGCTCGCGCTCCACAGAGTTGACAGGCGCCGCTTGACGTCCAGCCGGACCCAGCTCCGGTTCGGTTCCCGGGATGCGGCGCTGACGGCCAGGGGCTGCGGGCGCCGTCGGCTCCTCTCGAGCGGAACATGAAGCGCCTCTGTCGGAGGCTGGCGGTGGCCGTGGCGGTGCTGGTGTGGCTGGGAGCGCTGGTCTACCTGCTGGTGCTGAGCCGGAGGAAGTTACCGGAGCTCGGCGTCGCAGCTGGCGGCGGCGAGGCTGAGAGCAAGCAGGTGAAGGAGAGCCGAGCGGCAGGTGAAGGAGAGCCGAGCGGCGGCGGCTCCGCGGGGAACTTTCACATGTTTGCTTGTTGTTTCTAAAACTATCTGTTCATAGTTATTGAGCTTAAAATATACATGTAAAGAAAAGGGTGGAATAACTTATTTAGTGGAGATTTTAGAGTAAGAAAACTGATTTAGTTTAAACCATATTAACTTTCAGCTGCTGGTTTGTTTTTTACTTTTTAAAATCATTTTTCAAGGAAAGTTCTTACTAATGCAAATAGTTAAAGGAAGAGAAATTCAATATTCAAATAAAAGGTAAAGACTAGATGGAACCAAACAACCTTCAAACTGTCACGATACATAGATAGATACAGTAGATACAATAGATAGATACAGTAGATAGATGGATAGATACAGTAGATACAATACATAGATACAGTAGATAGATAGATAGATACAGTAGATACAATACATAGATACAGTAGATAGATAGATAGATACAGTAGATACAATACATAGATACAGTAGATAGATGGATAGATACAGTAGATACAATACATAGATACAGTAGATAGATAGATAGATACAGTAGATACAATACATAGATACAGTAGATAGATAGATAGATACAGTAGATACAATACATACATACAGTAGATAGATAGATAGATACAGTAGATACAATACATACATACAGTAGATAGATGGATAGATAGATAGATAGATAAGAATGCAAGTGTGTGATTTTTAAAATGCCGCTAGATGAACAAATCAAATCTGAGACGTGCCAAATGTTAACTTTCCTGCATGTAAGGAGTTTTGAAGTTGTAGGTTGTGGCGTTTCTTTGTGTTTCTGTTCGTCTGAAAACCCGATTCTTAACCATGAGGCGTTCTGCTGTCCACCAGGACACGGGATGGCTTGAATTGAATAACAGTGCATCACTGACACGACAGCATTTCAGATGGAAATCGTGTGTTATTGCTGTTTGTGTTGGAGAGATGCTGAGAGTTGAGCTACTCCGTCATCTCCTGGGTTTCAGCCGTCTTGTCTGGTGTTGTAAAAAGTATGAATTTATGGTACAGAAATGTTTCCACCTTCATCTCTGTGTATAGTCTTAATTCTTCAAACATCTACATTTCATCTAAATATTACATCCAAGACTGATTTGATGAACTTGGATGTTTCCCAGCTGTTTGGAGAGAAGGCGACCGCCATACATTTGAGCGCCTGTTATGTGACCGAGCTCTAAATGCAAGACTGGGATCTAGGTGGATGCTTTTAGGGAGTTCTGGGGATAGATGCATGTTTGGTGTGAGAACACCTGCTCTGTGGCACTGATGTGGGAGCGGTTTCAGGAGCAGATCTGTTTTCATATCTCATCTTATAAGGAGCTAAACCGAGGCGTTAAGCTTAGGAGCCAACTTTTGCCAGACTGGTTTAAGCTGTTGTTGCTAATATTTCCTAAATTGTATGTTTGGAAATGTTTCTAGGTGATCACACCTTATATGAGATCTTTTCTTGTAATGAATACTCTATAACTGAGAGTGTAAATACTTTCTAAAAGCATCTATATTTACATCAATGCAATCATAATGTGTTCACAATGTAATTTGTTAATTATGATGCTTCAATATTTCCTCAACACATTTTCTACTTTATATTTGAGTAAACTCTGTTCACTTTCATCTGAAGCTGACCAATCCTTTCTGCCGTTTAGTGACTGAACAAGCTCTCTATAGAGACTTACGCCCTGGGTTTAAATTTCCAAATTTGCTTGTCAACTAAATTTTTTTTGGTTATTAAGGATTCTTTTTTTTTAGGCTTTTTAGATTTTTCTTGAATTTGCGTGATCATCCTGAACTCTAAATATGTTTCATCTTCTGTCTTTGCATCGTTTTACTGATGATTTTACCCTGAATTTTATTTTTATTTTTTCCATTAAAGTCATGGCTTTGACTAAAAACAGCTGAACTAATCATTAATTGTAGATGTAATTGTAACATCTTTCATCGTTTTTAAAATGAGGGCGACTTCCTTTTACTGAGCTACATATGGGAGCTTGCTATAAACAGGAAGGATCTTTATTTATTTATTGGCTATTTTGTATTTAAAATGGAAAAATTCCTCTTTACAGATGCCATTGGAGACCATGTCTGTCTTGTATTGCTTTTCCATCTTTCCAGATAACTTGTTTCATATGTATGAAAGACTAACATGCTGATTTATTGGCAAACACATTAATCAAACACAACAGTTGCTCACACAGCTAGAAGTGACTGGCTGTTCATGATTTTTATGTAAGTCATCGGAACATTATGGTGGGTGACATAACTATTCACAGACTGAGAACATTACTAAGAAAAACACAAGTTAAGATTTGGAAGAACAGAGACCAATGGCCGAATGAAAACTTCAGATTCAAACCGACTGACATTAACGGGTTAAACGGTGTGAACATATGTCTGCCAGCCTCTTGCCTTTGTTTTAAAAGATTAGACACTAAACGCAACGTCCAAAAAAACACGCATCTGCATTTAAGGAGTTTGCTCGAGTTTTCTAAATCTGGAAAAAAAAAATTATTACAACCAATCAGCCGTCTCTTTCCTGACTGTCCACGATAACGAGGTGTTCAATCAACCAACCAAATCTCAAACATAGCATTTTGAAAAACGCTGCAAACATTTCATGCTTAGTATGAAGCAGATCGTCCCAACTGGCTGCTTTGCCTGTTTCCCTGTCTGAGCCTAAAGATTAAGATTTTGTTTACAGCCACATCATAATCCTTTTTATTTGTTTTTGGTTGCTTTGTTTGCCTATTTTGGATTTATTTATTTATTTATTTATTTATTCAAATTCTTTCATTTCTTGTCAATCTTTCTATTTAACGGAGAGAGTAAACTTGCAATATTATATAGTAATCATCATCAAATATGATCTTTAATCCAAATAATTTGTTGTTCAGCAAGGTTTGTTATTGCTACAGGCCCAACATCGCATTCCTCTTTTCTCATTAATGCATAACCGTTTTTCAGCTCACTGTCACAATGGAAATCTCTCCAGAGCACTTTTGTCTTAATTTAAGGCTTGTGTGGGCATACGGTGCTTTCTTGATGGTTTATATTTCAGGCACTGAAGCTTAATTTTCTGTTGCTCTCACTGTAAGTTGACCTGAATACATTCCTCTGCAAAATGCCTCAATTTGAAACTTGAGGTGTAATTAAACCGCTTCAGTCTGAGAGATGGAAACAGATGCAACCACTTTGGACCATCAAGAACAGAAAAAAACAAACTCTGTGCTAATGAGAGAATCTCTGCTCGTTCTGCAGGAGATTGTATGTACTTGTGTTTGCAACGACGTGTGTGAACGTGTAGATGAACAGATCTTCTCCTGTCACAACTCTCATCCTATACATCAGGTCTTCTGCCACTGGTGCCAGATCCAGACCCGCCAACCTAATCCCACAGAATCCCGCAGCCAGTGTGAGGCTGTTGGATTTGTAAGCAGGGAAAGGTGGCCTCCTGGGATCATTACTGCGCACACAGTCTGTTGCTGTTACAGAAATAAAAGAAGCTAATTGGGATTTATCTGCCGCGAAGGCTTGTTATACCACAGATACTTTGGAACAGCACTGAAAGTTTCGGGGACATTTTGAAAACTGACTGTTTTGCGTGAAAACAAATGAATCACTCTGACTCTATGTCAACTAAGCTGGTCTGGTAACAGCTTGGGAATCCCTCTGAGGTGCTGGGGAGTCTGGGCCTCTGGTTAGGCGGTTGCTCCCACAACCCGCCCCTGGATTACCAGAAGATGATGAATGGACGAATGAATGAATGGGTAAAACAAACAACTCTATAAGAGGGAAAAATATAAAGGCAGGAATGAGGATTTGCAGAAGTGTTTAGACCCTTAAACAGTTTAATTTAGCAACGTTTGATTTAAGCCAAGTTCCATTCGCTGAATGAAATCTACGCTGATGATGCTGCGGTTTACATCCAGGCTTCCACCACTTTAGCAGCAGTACTAGAACTTCAGGCGGCATTTTAGGTATTGCAAAACACATTACTGAGTCTAAACCGGTTTTAGATACACAGAAAACTAAATCTAAGGTCTTCTCAAAAGCTCAAGCAAAGCTACTAGACAACTGTGTTCTCTTTTTCTTAGACGGGAAATACATTGAGTGAGTGTCTTCATACACGTATTTGGGGATATGGATAGATGAGAAGCCCTCCTTTGACGTACATGTTACGGCTTTAGTCAAGAAACTCAAAGTCAGACTGTTTTACTTTTACTGCTAAGAAGAAAGTTGTAGAGGCTACTGTTTTGTCTATAATTGGTTATGGAAATGTATTGTACGTGCATGCTGCGTCTTCCATCTTGCGTCATGTCCATTCAGTGTATCCTGCATCATTATGTTTCATTACAAATACAAAGTCCCTCACCTATCATTTCATTCTTTATGACTTAGTTGGTTGGACATCACTTAAAATTAATTGACAACCCCACTGGTATATCTGTATCTATAAACCTTGGCAAAGTCCCTCTGTACCTCTTTCTTATTCAGCACCTTGGGGATGGAATAATCTACAGAAAGAGATAAAGCTACAAACCCTCATGTCCATTAATGAATTTAAAGCTACTGTGAAGAATGTTGTGACGGAAACCTGCTCTTGTTTTTCTTGAGAGGCTCCATGAGCTTTTAATCATGTAACTTGATGTTTATTATGTATGCATCGGTTTGTGGTTTGGCTGCTATACTTGCCCGGAGATTCTCAATCTCAATGGTGAAATAAAGGTTAAATACTAAAATAAATGTGGAATGTGGAAAAAAAATATTCAAAAAGCTAAATGAAACCCAGGGTACGATGATGCCACCACTGTTTTTTAGGGTCGGTATGATGTTTCCTTTGGTTATGCGTTGTTTTTAAGCCAAATTCACCTTTTTGTTTAGGAACAAAAGTGGAGGCTTGGCTTTATTTCTCCTATATGTCTTCAGATATCTTAGTTATGGAATGATGTTTATTGTGTTTGGGATCATGTCAAAGGCAGATAATTAATTCTCACACTGGGTTCCTCTGTAAAAAACATGTTTCTGGAAGTAGTTGTTGTTGTTTTGCTGCAGTTTAAGTTCATGTTTTCTTTTTTAAATTCTTCTACGGATCAACATTTACTGAAGCATACAATTTAATTGGGTTGATCGAGTTTCAGCTTAAATTTATTATAAAATTGCCCTGCTAATTACACTATACTGTGAAAAATGAGATGAGCTTAAAGTCACAAACAAACAATTGTAAAGGTGTAAGCGCTTCGACGTGACAAATATAAGAACATACAGAATCTCTGATTTTGGTTAAGTTAAAATGTAGAATTTTTAAAAATCAAGACGTTTAATTTTGACTGTAGTGGAAAAGTTTTGCTTTTCAGATTAAAATTCCAGATTCTGTTCTGGCTAAACGGATTTACATGCCTTGCATGTAATCAGATCTTGTTTACACAGGGTCGTAACCACATTATTATCGACTTCATCACATGTTAATCTGATTGTTAGTGCATATGTAAATAAAGGCAGCGTTGGTGTTGGCTAACTAACAGAACCGAGGTGAGGAGCGTAAATATGCAGCAGGGCAGCAACTTCCTGTGGTCTAAAAATCAGCAGGTCTATTTTACACGCAGATCCCAAATTTGTGGCTTTGAATAAATACATGACGGCGTGTTTGTGTGCGAGTGAATAAACCACGAAGGAAAAGTGTGTGTTGCTTATTTGTTTCTTGCCCTTCATTGTGTCTTCTCTGGAAGTCCACATACCTTCTTTGCTCTGGATCCTGATGTTAGCTTTCTGGTTGATTATAAATTGTCCCAGCAGCACAAAGCTAAAACACCCTAAACAGTGAATCCCAGAACATAAATCTCTATACATGCTGTTCTTCTCCCTATTAGTGCCTAAAATGTTGACGGTTTTGCATATGAAACCGATTTTTAAGCTACTGACGAGATCTTTTAGAATGAGTTCATTATTAAGTTTGCTACAATTCAAGACTGCTCTGATAACCTATGAGGCATAAAAACATCTTTATAACCACGTTTTTCTGTAATCTGTAAAGGAATCAACACACAGAAAAGTCATTTCTTATTTACATGCAAAACTATTATTATTATTAGAGTTTAAAATGTTTTTCTCTTTACTTTAAGTCACCAATAATTTTAGTAGTTGAGGGAACATCACATCACGTGTGTGAGCAGTCATTGAAAAATAAGCGTTTGCTACTTTAAAATAATGGAATAATTGGGAATTTGTGCGTTTGACCTTCTAGGTTAGCAGTTATTAACAATTCAAATTAGTCTATGGGAATGTAGACAATCATCCCAGCTCTGAAATTCCCAAAAAGCTGTTAATGCTTCCAGATCAAACATGCTCTGTCCATTCAGGGGTTACGGATAAAAATAATAAAAGATCCCTGACGTTGGTATGAACCAAGTCTTATGGCAGAAAGCTTTTATATCATGAACATCATATATCATGAACCCTGAGAGCACGAAGCTGCAAATGAACGAAATTGCAAAGCAAAATCACCAGCACTCACTGGAATCTGGCTTTCTGTTGCAGCAGCCTATAACAAAACCAGCGCGCCTCACAAGAACATATTTTCCTTTTCGATATATCCTTACAGCTTTTGCACTTCTTTATGACTTTAGTTTTAAGCCCCACAATTACTAAAAATGTCAAATGTTAGGTTTCCATCTTGCTGTACAAAATTTCAACACAAGCTGCTAACCTATAAAGCTTAAGCGAGATGGTTATTGTCGTTAACGATTTTATCTTCTGTTAAACGCTTTGCATTGCCATTATTGTTTATGAAAAGTGTTCTATAAACGGAGACTGATTCTGTCATTAGCTAATAGCTCAGTGCTTCTTCAGAGATGATCTTATTGGAGCTCTAATGAAGACATCAACGTCTACATTATATTCCCTGTTTGTTAATAAAGATTTAAACCAGTAACCGTCATGGCTTTTGGAAGTTGAGATGCTGGATCTCATTGAAATTTTCTCTGCAAACAGGACGCTGTCGATCTCTGAGAAGTTTCTGTCTGTCGTTCCTCATGAAAAACATGATCGATGCTCCCGTCTCTGTTCTCGCCTCGCCCAGCTGCTCCTCAGTAGGACAAGACCCAAAACATAATACCCGCTTTACACTACAGTAAAAAACACAATTGCTCACACACACACAAACTGGAGGCGCATTCGCGGTTGAAATTATTCATTTCCCCATATGAAATGCGGTTATTGTTCCTCTCTCCTTCCCTCTGCCTATCAGGAGGTATTCACATGGACAAGAGGAAGAGAGGGAAATGAGTTTTCAGACGAGCCATAACCAGCTCCCAGGGTGATAATAATGCTAATAATGTTTTTGTATGGTGCTCGTAGCACAGCATGGCACACAGAGTGGCTAACTAAACTGGCCTCTGGCACAGAGGGCCTTATTTGTGCACGAGTAACAAATCGACCTGTTGTTCCGAAGCTTCAGGGGACGATAAGTCACAGACGTCACCTGACGGTTTGGCTCTTTTACTGAACAAAAACATTACAGTGAGGAGAAAGAATGCATATTTTGCACTATGGGTGAATTGAATACGTCCTACATGTTCTGTATGTTTGGGGTTTACTGTAATATTGTTAGAGATCATTTTTCTGTCCCGTTGTTTAAAAGTAAATTGTGTTTGTCAATCAAGAAATCGTCAGGAAAACTTGTAATTGTGACGCTGCTAAATATTTTTACCAACCCGTATTTTTCCTCTTCCACTCATTATAATCTCTCAACCAGCTTTTAGCTGCTCTGTATATACAAGTTTACATCAAATGTTGCCACTGCAAACTGTTGAAGTCTATCTGGAGAGTAACTATATGTAGGTATGGAAAGATCATTTAATGGTAGACGGAATACAATATCTTACCAAATATTGCATTTAAGAACCCCATTTTTATTCTGATACGTTACAAGTTCTGGTTGCGTTTTTTGTTTTGTTGTGTTTGTTTGTTCTAAAATTGTTTTTTGGTATCTTCCATAGCACGCATGAACTCTCACTGGGTACGCCTGCTTCCTCATCAAGTCGAACAACCCTGTGGAGCTATTCCATGTTTCTAAATTAGGGCTGTACGAGAAAATGATAAAGATAAAAATTCTCCACGCGATATTGGAAAGTATTGAATATCGGGTCTTGCGTGATTATTATTATTTTTTTATTACAGAACTTCACTGGTTTTTCTGAAACTCTCATGTTTTCATTTTTCTAAATTACTCTAGTCTGTACTTCTGCCTAACAGCAACATCCCCAATTAAGCTCCAATATATCTGAATAGAGTTTGTGCTCACCTTTTCTGCCTGCGTGGTTTTTAATCACACACCTGATCATCATAAATATTGGTTACATTTGTGAATAGATGCTGTGTAAATGTGAGACTGTAAAGTTGTTTTCTTTAGAGGTCTATATTCTCTTTATAGCCCCATTTTAATCTTAAATATGTTTGAGATTAATTGAAAGGAACGCTGTTGTAAAGTGCCTATGGATGACAGTTTCTGAATTAGCACAATATAATTAAACTGAACTGAATAAATAAAAAAAGAGGTGTGCCTTACACACCAATGAAACCGTGGATGTATGAATGCTTGTATCGCAGCTTCTGTTCGGAACAATGTTGATATACTCGGCAATCCAAGGATCGAAGGCTGCACGCTTCCTCTCACCGTGGACACTTAATGTTGGGTTGCTATAAAAGAGCACATTGAGAAAATTACAGATAAGTAAGTGATGTGTTTTAGAATAGCATTGATTTCTTGTTTTGCTCCTGCAGGTTTCCACTAAACAAACAGCCAGTTGCTTGTATAGTACACACAGACAGGCAATTAGCAATCACTGTGCCATTCCTGCGAGGGCAAGTGTGTGTGTGTGTGTGTTTGCATTTTTAGCCTTGCTCACTCCTTTATCCTTTATAAATGAGTAAGTCAATTGGAAAAAAAAAATCTCTGCAAGAATCAGCATAACTGGGATTTTTCAAAGTTTTGAGGACGCGGCGAAATCAAAGTCCACAGTGTTTGCATTTGTCTTCTACGCCTTCTGACAAACACGGACAGGAGAGGCTGAAAACCGGATAATTGTAGTTTTGGTTAAAGTTTTTTACTGGCGTGTTGAAGGTCATTTGGTTGGGGTAAACAATTCTCTACCATCACAGACAAAATAATATTAGGCCGTCTTAGATGATCTATATTTATACACATATATATATATATATATATATATATATATATATATATATATATATATATATATATATATATATATATATATAT
>JAVLVB010000407.1:233470-259094 GCA_032876305.1 Orestias chungarensis | reverse complement strand
GATAGTCAGAGAAAGGTTTAAAACTTTAAATTATCTGATTAGACTATAGATATTGTGCAATGTTTGCTGGTTGAACAGGATTTTCTCTTATCTTTATGACCAAAGTTTTTTTTATATCTGAAGAACAAGAAACCAACAACCAGATGTTTTTAATTGCAAGCAGTGTATATTGGCCAATATACTTACTTTTGAAATAATGCTTTCTGTGGTTCTGTGCTGATATGCAAATTTATTTTTTGTCTCTGTGAAATTGGAATAAATTTAAATAGTTTCCTTGCAGAAAAAAACTGCAAATAATATAAAAAAGCTCTGATTAGAAAAGAACAAGCAAACACAACAATAGTCCTCGCAGTGAAGTTAACCAGAACGAATAGAGGAAGCTGGAAAGAATGTCTAACAATTTTACAACAGTCAAATATATACCATATTTAGTTTTTTTTAAGATGGCATATGTGGATGTCTAGCATCATTTTAATGACATATATCTGAGCCTCTTGAGTCTGCTGTACATATCTTATTCAGGAAAAAGTTCAAGAGTGCAAAAAGTTCCTGACAAGTGAGATCAGATGTAAAACCAAGTCAGTATTTTGAAAGAAAGTTTCGAAGGTGCAGTAAGGTCTCTAGTCCAGAAGGAGTCAAATCAATTCTCAAATGTGAAACATGGAGTTTTTAAGTAGTTAAGTTTAGTTTTTTTTACAATTTTGCAGCCACTTGTTGGATTGAAATATTAAATCACCTTTTATAAAATCGTATTAATCTCATGTCTTGATGAAAGGTTTGCTGCTAACCCTCCAAAGTAAAAGAAACGTTTGTTTCAATATTGCACCACTATTATCCACAGAAACGGAGAGAAACTCTCTTCTCTGTGTTCAGGCACAGACCCCCTCTCAACATCCACCGATAATCTGAGCCGACAAGCTGCAAGTTATCCTTACAAGGACCGGATTTAAGTAGCATGACATAAAGCAGCATAGAAGTTGTCAATGTTTCATCCACGTACCCCAGAAAACACTAGCTAAGAATACGAAGTTAGAATCACAAAGAAAAGTATCACCTACTGTTCAATATGCAACTTTAAATTTTGCAGAAATTTTGCAGTTGCTCAATCTCTGTCTCTTGTTTTCTTCTGGCAGATTTTGCATGTCACACTTGGTTTGTTTGTCATTTTGTTATTTATGGATTTACTCTTGGCATCATGTTTTTCTTCAGTGTTTTTTTATTCAACTCATGGCATTTTTATACTGTGCTGCAGCTCATGCACACATTCGTACAGCGTGTGGAAAGAGCAATTTCAATCATAAGTCTGAACCTTTTTTAAGTAAATTCCAAACTCACAATAACTTTTGACTTAAGTCCTCACTTCTAAGTCAGGTTAAAATAGATTAACAAAAAAAGAATAGCAATCATTAGTGTTGTCGTGAAATATTTAGGTATTTATTAAGAATCTATGCTTTAACTATTAATAAAAATATCTTGTAAAAATGCTTTTTAAATTACAGAGTGACATTTCAAACGTGTCTGCCTTTGTTGCAATCCCGGAGGTTTCAAGAAAGGTTTCTGATAAGCGGTCAGCTTTATGTTCCTGATATTCTGCTTTAAACCTCATTTCCAGCAATATCTGGGCTGCTTTGTAAAATGTCAGCGCGGCCCAATAGAGGAAAGGATGAAGTGTGTGTGTGTGTAGCTCGGTAATTGTCTGCTGACATTTGTGCGTGCTGGTGTGAAAATTGTAATTCTCACCTTGATGTAAGAAGGATTGAGCTATCAATCTATTTTATAGAGAGCGGAGTGGAAAAGAAGGATAAAGAGAGTCGGAAAGAAGGATAACAGAGACATTTGGAGCAAAAATGGTAACTTGTCGAAGGGAGACGTGGAGTAAAAGGAAATTGGACAGACCAGGAATGTAAAAGCGATACAAGTGACACAAAAGGCTAAAAGTGACATTTTTTAATGTTTAATTTCTATAAGGCATGAAGGAAAAATGTGATAATTTGGAAAACAGCTGGAAAGAGATGAAGAACCAAGATGCAGATTCTTCTACAACAGTGAGTGGAACAACAGTGAGTCGACAGGGAGCAAATGAACTGGTTCAGAGCAGACAGAGTACAAGCTGTTTTCACTGTCGCCAGTCATTTCTGCTCCATGTGGTATTCTCCGTTCAGCGCCAGTCACAGCCAGCGTCTCCTGCTTCAAGCCAAGCTTTTATCAACGCATTCGCAGTGTTTTCTGGCAGGTTAGTATTTAGAACATGTCAGAAATCACTAAGCAGGAGGGTGACTTTGCAGGCCTCTGTCTTTTTGTGCCGTTTTACCTCTCTCTTATTCCATTTTTCATAAATTAAGATGATCGTTTTTACAACTTGACAGCTTTTGTTTTTCTGAAAACTGCAGGATATGCCTGCAAAGAAGCATCTTCATCAAAGATTTAATGGAAAGCGCGGACGTCTTTTTTTCTCAGGGACCCTCGTACACCGTCTTTCTCTTGTGAGCTTCCATTTTCGCTGCCGTACGGGGAGAACCTCTCTTCAATGGTGAATGATGTGGACGTTGTTTGGACGTTTTACTTCCCAAACAACAATCTGCGCAAGCGTGGATTCAAACATGAGCGCCGTTGTACTGGTCGGGGTGGGTGGGGATATTAGTGATTTATGTCTCCGCTTCCAGAGGAGTGAATGCTGCAAGTCAATGACTCTAATCTGCTGGGGTTCCTTAAATTGGAAACTTTTTCAAACTGATTTGTTATGATGTATCTTTGATTTTAATAGATTTTCTTATAAAGTGCCTTGAGACGACATCTGTTGTAAATTGTCGCTTTATAAATAAAATGATTCTTGATTCTTCCTCTAGAAGCAAACCTGAAGAAAACTAGAAAAACTATGAGGTTATACGTATAAAAAGTCATGTTTTTCGGTGTTTACAGCAGTCTTGGTTTTTTGGACATGTTTGCCCTACAGAAGCAGATTGCCACAGAGGAGAGGGCAAAGGTCGGGGACTTGATATTTAATGTCATTTTAACGTTTAATCGAAGTTATACACAAAATGGCCATGAAAACTGACAAAGAAACAGTTCTCTTTAGAAATTAGCAAAAGGTTTGCTGACTTCTCAAGGGTCTGTCTGCTGTTTAATACACAGGAGAGCATGAATCATGTGTTTTTGCACTTTGCAGGACTGATTTACTGCTCGATTATTTTAAGGGCGAATTTGTCAGCCAATCAATTAAAAACGCCAGACTTCCAGATCCACTGTTTTATTTCAGATAAACTGAAAGCTACAAGGTTTCACCAAACAATCCAGTGGAAGATCGCAGGTATATAGAACAGCATTATCCTTTGATATCCTAAAGAGGCTCCTCTGTCTTTTAAATATGCAGTACAAGTTTAAGCTGAATCTTTTTCTGTCTCTAAAGTCTTTTTAATTTTTTTTACTCTGTGTTTTTGGCTCAAACCTTCCGCTCATCTTTCTTGACTCAGGACGAACGTTAATCAGACTAGTGTTTTATTTCCCAATAATCCTCCAGGAGGCTGAGAAGAGAAGAAAAAAGCAAACATATTTCGGGTGCATGTAATGCTGTTGTTGTCGCTGTCATCTTAGGCAGTGCATGTTCCAAGCTGTCAGTGTTGTCATAGTTGCTGTTTTTGTTGTTGTTGCTGCGGTTAATAGCAGATAGATGCGCTCCATTAGCTGTTAATCTCTTTGCCAAGAGTGTGAAGAAAGCAATATTACCAGGAGGATGTGAAGGAGGACTGTTATCTCCAACCTCCTCGTCTTTCCTCTGCTCCTCAACTCTCCTCTGAAATGATTCCCTTCTCAGTTTGTCCGCACACAGATATTACTATGGATCCCCAGATACACAAAAGTCCAAACCTCTATAAAAATCGTCATACCGCTGCTGTAAAAACCCTTAATAGTGATTTGTGTCCTTGTTTCTTTAACTCAAAGTTTCTTTCATATTTATCATCATATTTGCTTGATAAACAGTAAAAGGAAACTAAAGGGAGTATTTTTGTCTCTTTGTATGAAAAGAGAGTAAAAAGTGGATTAAAAGAACAAAACCATGATGTAGTTTGTCCCTTCTATTAAGTTTGTTTTTCATTTAGCATTTTGCTGAGGTTGAATTATTGCCCTGCTCTCAGCGGCTCGGCAGTGTTTGCTGACCAACTCTCTTGAGTTTTCTAGAAGGAGGTGGGGAATTTGGAACAGCAATGATTCGATAAGCATTTCTGAAGACTGCTGCCTGGATGTTTGTGGATTAAAGAGACATGGCAGGGCAGAAACGTCTCCTGAATTATAGATGTGCGAAGTTTTATCATGCAGAGAGAGAGAAAAAACCTCCTATATTTATGAGTGTTCTTCTCTGGTAAATGCAACCTTGGCTTAAACATGAAAAATCAACTGATAAGATTTCCTGTCACAGTGCTAACGGAGGAAGATGTGGAATGCAGGGTTTGTGTTTGTGTTTAACAGCTGTTTTGGATTTCTATCGGCTTTCACTGAAAGTACAGATTTACAACTTGCTGGCCAAAGCTTAAAGTGAAGATGGAGGAAATTAGGGAGGAGGAGGAGAAAAGTAACTTTGATGTGGACTCAAATAATAGGAATGCTTTCTTTTAATATTCTAAATAAATAAATAAATGTTTTCCTGACTCAAACTGTTTGGAGCATCCAAAGGTTTTTACCCTCAAACAGTTATTTTATAAATTATTCTCCAACATAAATTTGCAGTGAAAGCTTTTACACTATTACAGCTCACTCCTGATTGGTCTCCCAGCCTGTACAGTAGAACCATTCGAAATGTCCCACAACGTGGCGGCGCGTCTGGTCGTCAATTAGCCCAAAACAGTCTCATGTCGCCCCTCTGTTCATTGAGCTTCACTGGTTACCCCTGGCTGCCCGCATCAAATTCTGTTCTTGCCGAATTGAGCCCCTTTTGGTGGATCTCCTTCTGCGGATGGGTCTCCAGATATTTTTGCCAACAGAAACTCATTTTTGGATTTTAAATTGTTTCAAAACTGCCATTCTTAACTTCAATCGCAGCCTCCGTCACTCAACCTGGAAAAACTAGATAAAGTTGCCACAATAAGAAACGACAAACATCCTCCAATCCCTGAGATGTAGTGTTTTCATGGGACATCTGTGTTTGCTGAATATAGTAGGTAATTTGCCTTTCCAATAATGGGGGCCTTAGTGGTTTTATTAAAAAACTGTTAAACATTTCAGACAATACGTCTGCAATGAGAGATCTGTTTACAGGTGCTTTAATAATCTTTACACCGGATGGCAATAGGCGATGTCACCACTGTGTAGCTTTCTTAATTGGTGTAAGCCAATGCTAAAAACAACCGTTTCCAGCCAGGATTTATAGCCTCTCTCATTCTTTCAGGAAGACTTGAAGAGTTTTTACCTGGCTTGGTCCTGACTCTGAGAACAAGCAGGAGTCCGTTGTCTGAGCTTCTCAGAGTCCGAGCTGCTTCTTCTATAATCTAAACGCTAGATTATAAGGGCACTTTAAAGTCTGTCCTCTGAGGTACAGGAACCCGGAGCTGAGACCTGAGCGCTGGACTAACATGGTCATGTTTCCTCGTATTTTATCGTTTTATGTTGATTGCAAAGTGTGTTGGCATCTTTGAACAAAACCTTGGATGCATTTTGACATTTACGGGCACAACACATGTTCTATTTAGTGTAAAATGAACATTTTTAAGAGGCTTATTTTGTACCCACATCGTCTCTTGACACAAATCCCCAGACTCAGAAAATAAAGACAATGAATGTGCTGTGATTTTTTTTTTGGCTGCATTTAAAAGTCAAATAATCACGGAGAGGAAAAAAAAAATGACAGTAGGTTTTGTTCCATGTTTTCGTGTACACAATGCATAGACTCCGTTGGGACGAAAAAGCCAGGAGATCGACCTCGCACATGTGCAAACCGCTGATTAACGAGAGCTGCTGCTCACTCTTCTCTGCTATTGACTGAACAAAGTTGAAGAAGTAATGTTCCTCCTGCAGCACGCAGGAAATGCCTGGTGATGGATCCAAAAATGGGCAACATCTGTGCAGAAACGCGTTAAAGTTGCCTCGTTAAAACATGACCACAGTTGATGGATTTTTAAATCGTATCTTTAGAAATCTGTCAGAATAAGTTAATAATTATTCTGTACTCTTTTAGCTTGTCATTCTGTTATCATTTTTTTTTCTGGTTTTATTCTGAGGTTTTTTTAAGCGTAGGCTTTCTTGTACGTGCGTGAAGGGTAGAACGTGCATCTGTACAAGGTATCTTTTAAATCACTTCCCATCTGTTGTCTCATAAATATGCAAGCAGACACACATCTGCTGAGCCACACACACACACACACACACACACACACACACACACACACACACACACACACACACACACAGAAAAATCAGCCTTAGTTGTTTTTCTTCACAGTTCAGGACTTGATTGAATGGTGATTAAAAATCTTGCAGGGCTGCTGGAAAAATGCTGTAAATATAAGGAACGATTTTACATGAAAACCCGCATAAGCACGTATATGTTTATCTTAACCACTCAGCTATGGTGGATGCTTTAGTGTCTGGCATTTTCCTCTACTATGAAAATGCAATTTGATCCTGTGTTGATCCCTATTGGGACTCTCCACCTCATCTCAGCTCTGCAGCCCACACAAGTAGCTCAGAGGTCAGAGGTTGACTACAGAGTGGCCAAAACCTGAAGCAAGTATTCATATCTGGTTCAACATATTTTATGTCTGTTCTTTAACTTGTAACTAACCTGCTTGTTGTTTAGCAATATCCTGGTTTAGTTTTGTTTATTTTTTTATTAAAATTGAATTGATCTTTAATGAAAATAAGGATTGGATGAAGATCAATGTGCTCTGTGCCAACATGTGATTTACTGTGTCTGCAACGGTTAAATCGAAATGCAAGCTGACTTTTTCACTGCAGTGTAAACGACCCAGCTCCGAAATCCCCAATCGTGGCACTTCTACATTTATTACTGATAAAGATAAATATAAGATAGCTTTCAAACGTTTTGAACTATCAAATTATAATTGAACCTGACTTTTACGTCTTTGTGCAGCAGAAGAAGCCAGACGTGGTAAATCTGGACGTAAACATTGTCTGAAGCAAGCAGTGGTGAATTTTATTAGCTTTATTCGTAGTTTCCTTTATCTAATTATGATAATCTATTTCAGCATTTTTTTCCCCGAAAACTGATGAGAATGCAGTAAAATGTTGTGACAAGGTTGGAACTGATGGAGGAGGTGTGGGAACCTCCTGTTTTTTCATCTATGGTGGCAACATTGTGGTAGCAGAAACTAGAGCTCTTTGTTGGGCGCAGTGGTTTTCACAGCGTTGTTTAAGTATCCATTTGCTTGATAAACGGTTTCAGCAGCACTTTGGTTTATTTAAATTAAAGAAAATTAAAGTGCTAATTTAGGTAATTAGTTGTTAGTTCTTTATTAGTTCTAAAAAGTAGATAATTGAGTCATTTGATTATGACTAAACATTCTATACTTTCTCTGTAAAACATAATGTGGCGGCTTAATATTATTTTCTACATTTGCAACAATCTATAAATGAAGCAATTTGCTTATCCAAGAATGCAGAATCTATAATCATGTCTTTCAATTTATTTTGAGAGTAAAGTTAAATAAGCTGCAGTTTATTGTTTAAAACTTTAATACTGAATATTTGTTTTCTTCTGTGGTTTATCGGCTTCCACCAGAAAAAGAAATAAACTCTTTTACATTTACAAAGATCTTTATCTCAATTTCCAGTTTTATCACCGTTTTCTCCGGTGATTTATTGCGCTGCTGAGAGTTTTTTTTGTCTGCTTTAAGAGATAAAGTTTAGGCTACTCTTCTCCACTAGATACTCCCATGGACTAAAGTTTGTTTGGCAATTTATTTTTTTAAATCATGAATTCTCAATAAATATGAAAGTTGTGCCAATAAGTAATGAAAAATCTGAATGATGTCGCTGATCTCTTGAACTGTGCTTGAAACACCAAACCTAATAATGCAGGAAAAAAATGGGAAAACGCCTAGATTTTACTTTTTATTTCAGGTTATTCAAATCAGAATGATTGTTTTTTATTCTGCATGTCCAAATATTTTGCAGATCAGAACATTGGCAGCTTTATGTGACAAAAGCTTTTTCTCTACAATCAGAATGCAGATACTCTCTGACTGAAGGTTTGCGCTCGGATATCTGAGTTTGATTGTGTTCGTTATGAGCTGGACCAGAAAATAATGTAGGAACCAAACAAGCTCTGCTGCTTCAGGGAGAGATCCATACTCGGGCCTTAAATTGATGACAGAGACGCTTCTGAACGTATAAGTGTATTCTCCTCGTTTCTGCTGGGTGAAACGGCGCCGAAGAAACAAGATGAGAGAGAAAATGGATGAGCTGCTGTTTGTCTCCCTGTGTATATTCTCTGCCTCTGTGTAGAGGTATTGATGTTGGGGTTCTCTCCCCAGACCTGAGCTCAATAAGCCCTGACTTCAAACAAACAGCAGCCACTTCACCCAGGGAGGAGACGAGAAGGAACGAAGACGTGAACAATAAATGAAGACAAAGGAGAGCAGGGCAGGAAAAGAAGCAGGGGGAGTCTGGCCGCACAAAGTAACAGCGGAGAAGAAGAGAAGAAGAAAACCCTTTAAACAAGCAGAAAAATACAAATGTCAGGATGAGAGGCATAAAAGGGGAACAAAATGCTCCATCTCTTGTTGCTGATGCGACCAAGGCTTTGATTTCAGTTTTTATATCTGCAACACTGTCCTCAAGTTACATTAGTGCAAATTTATGCTTTAGGTTTCCCAGCAAAGCTTGAGCATCTTTTGCTTCGATGAAAGATGGTAATCTTTTTTGCCTCAACCCGGTAATAATTGGTAAAGCCTGTTCCTACAACAGTATTAAAGAAGTGGTGAAAGCACCAAGACTGAGCTGTAAATAATCACCAGTGTTTCAAAAAACAACAGATTTCTGTGTTTCTAAAAGGAAAAACAAAAACCAAACAGTGCGGCTAGGAACAGGCTGTAATTTAGGAGAAAACTGTTTTATTTCCCCTCAACTGAACCTAGCACTCAGGAAGAATAGCAACGCACCAAAAGCCAACAAAAAGACTGCATCATTCAAGATCCACACTTCTGTTTCCTGGACAAAATTATGACCAGCAATAATTTTACTGGAATGACCTCAGTGAAATATTTTACCATGCATATTATCTGTTAATGGGGACATTTGTTTGCATATATGAATCTTACCAAAATGTCTGTTGTTTCCCCTTAAGACACCGAAAAAGGCAGAAATTTTATGTATTACAGTGGTTCCAAAGAATTGGGATTACTTTTATGCCCAGTTTACAGAAATGTAAAAGTGCAATGTTAGCTCAGACTATGAAAGGTGGAAACGTGGGTCTAATATCAAAATGTTAGCAGGAATCTAAGTAATTGTTGAAAAGTTAGAATTAAAATGATGCACAAACGTTCTTAAAGAAGAGGAGAGTCTCCCTTAAAAGGCTTGGCTCACAATAACTAATAAAAACAAAATAGTGTGACGTTTTTAATGTATTTTTGTTATATTTACGTTCTTTAGTAATTTATCTTTTGATAAAAGTCATTATTGGCAATGTAAAAAACCCCCAGAGAAAACGATTTGGCTTAATTGGATTCTTGTCCATAATTGTCCTAATTGAGTGATATTAACCACAACAACAACAAGGTTCCTGGCTTTTAGAGTTGAATTGTTACAACGACGCTTTGTGGTCCTTCCATTTTCTCCGACATGATCAAATGCGACATGAAGCAACGATCCTCCTTTTCCAACGGTTGCTTCTTTGGCATCTCTTCAGTGAGCTGAGCTACAGAGAGCGATAGCAACGCTCTGACGCTGATCTAAAGATCTAAAGGTACCCTACACAGCAGTTTGCTTATTTTCTTGGGATAACAGGATAGCCATAAAACAAATAGAGAAAATTAATTGGCAAAACTTCAGAGAACAGGTTTAGGAGGAACAATTAGTTTTCGTGCTGTGAGTTGCCTCTAGCTCTGATGTTTTGTTCAGCTTCTGACCCCGGTGTGACTAATCCTACCCATCTTTGCTTGCCTTTGTTTATTTCTTCAGCCCGTATTATCTGTCTTCCGGATGCTTATCTCTGCGTTCTTTTTGAATTAAGTATTTCACTTGGAGCTTGTGCCACATAAGGCTTAATCCGCATCTGAAAATCCATATTCATGTGTTTGCCTCGTTTCTGCAGAGAGCATTTTTCTTGTCGCTTGCGTTTTTCGCACAAATAAAGCCTCAAAATATTCTTAGCATCTCAGAGTGATTTTTCTCTTTGACATTTTTTTTTTACAGAATAACCCTTAAAACCTGTTTTCCTATGGTCATTGTGGCTTGAAACTGTTTTATTACAATGAAAACCCATAAAATTATACAGAAATTAAAATTTTAATACCATCTTCATACATTTACGCCACCCTCCAAGTTTATTGCCAGGTCAAGTAAACACATGGTGTGTGATTTCACACTACAAAAATGTAGAATTTCTATTTTGAGGGTATTTATTTACTAAGAGGAAGAATCCTGTAATGGTAAATTGATCCATATCCTAATTAAAACCTGTGGGATGATCAGGACCTATGGTTGCTTAAAGGCCCATAAAAATTCAAATGTAATATCTGGGGAGCAATGTTGATGTTATTCAAAAGACAAATATCTAGTTAACCGATTTGTTAAAGCACATGTTTGCTTTATCTAAAACCTCTCATAGGAGAACCACAATAAAGGGAAAAAATGTAGCACCGATTTGAACTTCTAGGAATCTTTTCATCTACAAACCTGAAATATGGACTTCTGGGTAAAACTGCAGGGTGGACCTTTTATATGGATACAACAAAATAAAATAGGAATGGTCGGTGATATTTACTTCCCGTTTGACCATGGTGGCCATTTTTGAAGTCGCCATTTTGGATCCAACTTTAGTTATTTCAATGGTAATGTTAAGGGTCACGTGACACATCAAACGTATTGAGAATCCTTTCATGATTTACTGATATACATCTGTACATATATAAAATGTGTTCAAAGTGCTGCACGTTGTGTTGGATTGTCAATGCAACACAACGCTCTTCACACACAGTTAGCAACACCGCAGAAGTAATGCTAGCACAGGGTTCCAGTATCCGTAGTTTCAGGTGCTGCACGTCTCGTATCTTCACAACATAGATAAGTGCCTTCAGATGACCCCAAATATAAAACTCTATAAGGGGTCAGATCGGGAGGTCTTGGGTGCTCCGTTCTTCATCAGTGGAAACCTCCAGGCCACTGGATATTTCAAATTGCTACCCGATGATGGGTTTGACTCTTTATCCACTGAAGCTGGCACGTTCCCTGAGTTTTTCCATCAACATTGTGCACCATCACATTACGGGCGGGAGGTCGAAGAGTTTGCTGGAAAGGGGTCGAATTGGATGGCCCCCAAGGTCTCACCAACCATTCCCATTTTATTTAGGTCTATTCATATAAATGGCCCACCCAATAAAACATTTGTATCCCTATAATTAATGATAATTATAAAATTTGAATGTTTTTTTTTTTTTTTTTGTTACAACAGCAAACTAGAAAAGATAAATGTTTACAAAAATGAGTGATTTTCTATTGGCAAAAGCCGGCTATACTAGACGATAACAGCAGTGATGCCAACAATAAGGATAGTCGTTGAGTTCGTTAAGGAACCCATGTCTTAATTATTATAATTTTTTTAAGGATGGAATAATAGGTCAAGTCAACTGTATATTATTCCATAATTTATATGTGAGATTACGCCGGGGTTAACAAATATTAACTTAATTTAAGGATTTTTACCAACAAGGGAGGATGTTCCTGTTTTGCATGATCATTTTAGAGAACATGATGAAGAGGAAAAACTCTCACCCTCCTTCTAAAGTGCTCCTGATAACCACCATCTCACTGAGTTTAATTTGTCTTTGCGCAAATAGCGGCAAACTAATGGAAATCAGACTTGTTTTGATGCTTTATTACGGTCATTACAAAGGCGATTCATCACAATATAATAGAGGGGATGACACACGCGTGTTTGTGTGTTCGTGTTGTGCAGCCGAACAGGAGATAATAAAGACATAGAAAAAGGATTTATGCCTGGGATGCAATAAGTAATCCATCATCTGACTGGTGCAGATTTTACCACGATGAAGGAACAAGATTTAAAAGGAAAATTATGATTATTTTTTTTCTTATCTCTGTTTTATTGAAACTTCCCGGCTCCGGCTCTATATTTCATTTGGTTTGTTCCACATTGTGCACAATAAGCTATACTTGTGCTCTTTTTTTCCCCCACAGAGGCAAGCACAAACACGTCTTCAAAGAAAAGAAATTCTCATTAGTAGCGGTCGCTCTTCTTCATTTCTTCAGTATTTGCCTTTTGCGCTTGAATCGCTGTGACAGGCTGTGACGCAGCTGCAAACATGAGACGGTCGATGCCATCAGAAGGATCTTGTAATTCCAGACGTTGAAAAAGCTAAATCAATATCCAAATACCCAACAAGAGAATTTAATCATTAGAAACAAAAGTTAGAGTAAAAACGTACTTATGAATGCATTTTCTGTTCATATTGATACATTTCTTGGAACAAAAGACTCATAACTCTAGTCAAAACCTTGCTGAGTCGTGTCCATAATTCCCAGAAGACGTTTCAATGTTCTATTTTATCCTGTTTCCCAAGGCAATGTTGATTACATTTCAGCTCCCAGACGCTAAAATAATAGTTTTAACTCATATTTGTGGCTTCTTTAATAAGATCAGACAAAAGCAATAGAAGGATGTCAGAGATATTAGCAGGTAGAGATTTTTCCTGGTCATTGTTTGCAAGTTTGAACTCATCAGATGAATGCAGTCTAGGCTCCCTAAAAAACTGTATTCTTTGGTTCAACATTGTAGTTGCTCAGTCAACACTTTATTAGTTCCTATGCTTGCTTTGCTCTCGGCGAAGGCGGACGCTTTCTCTCTGTCTCCCGACCTTCCCCTTATCTGTCCTGCTTCAGCTCTGCGTTTTTTTTTCATTCTTTTTTATTTTTTATTTATTTATTTTTTAAATTTTTTTTGAGCTTCTCTCTGCATATCTTTCAAAAACTCCATCAGCAAGATGCCTCCTTTTTCTTTTTCTGAGGATGACTACGCTAATCTCCTTCAGAAATTCAACATGCTGGAAACCAAGATCCAACGAGTAGAAGTAAATGTGGAAATAAATGGCGGTTACGATACAACTTTACCTCTTACTGGACATGATGCTGCTACCCCTCAGCTAATCAGCACGGGCAAAGACAACCAGAAACAAGAGGATGTTGCTTTGAATAACAAGACAAGTAATGTCTGGAATGTGCTGGGCGCTAAACTGCCTGGTCCTGAGACTCTGATTGTTGGTGATGCTGCGGTGAAGACCTGTATGTGGGAAACGTACAAAAATACTGTACTTTCCGAAGGACATTGTATCCGATGTGAGAGACAATATTGTGGAAACTCTGGCTGAACATCCAACTGTTAAGAAGTTGTATACCAACAGCTGAGTGACTTTCTCCTGTCTAACTATGTGTTTGATGCTTTCCAGTCAGGCTTTAGGCCCCACCACAGCACTGAGACAGCTCTGATCAAGGTGACAAACGACATCCGCCTAAACTCAGATGCAGGCAAAGTCTCTGTCCTAGTTCTGCTGGACCTGACGGCCGCCTTTGATACAGTTGACCATGTGATTTTATTACAGAGGTTAAAAGACTGGGTGGGAATCACTGGTATGGCTCTAAACTGGTTCAAGTCCTACCTTAAGGACAGGTGTTACTTTGTTCAAATTGGGAACTGCGTGTCCGAACGACTGGGTGTGACCTGTGGGGTTCCATTGGGCCAGCTAATACGCAGCCATGATGTGTCCTACCACAACTATGCTGATGATACTCAGATCTACGTGTCGCTGACAGCAGGAGAACATGGGCCTGTTGATTTATTGTGTCACTGTATTGAACAGATCAGTCTGTGGATGCAGAACAACTTCCTCCAGTTAAACTCAGACAAAACTGAAATCATTGTCTGTGGCCCACAGAAACAAAGAGAAAGTGTCATCAGTTACCTTCTGAGGCTCTCTCTGGAACCTAAACATCAGGTCAAAAATCTTGGGGTAATACTCAATTCTGACCTGAACTTCAACAGCCACATTAATTCAGTAACATCAGCAGCCTTTTACCATCTTAAAAACATTGCCAGAATCAGAGGAATATTCTTTAAACCAGACCTAGAAAGACTTATCCATGCTTTTATCTCTAGCAGGTTAGACTACTGTAACGGCCTGCTCACTGGGCTTTTTAAACGGCCCTTAAGACAGCTTCAGAACATCCAGAACACTGCTACTCGAGTTCTGACCAAAACCAGAAAATATGACCACATTAGTCCAGTGCTCAAGTTTCTGCACTGGCTTCCTGTCACTCAAAGAATAGACTTTAAAACAGCCTTGCTTGTGTACAAATCTCTTCATGGTAGAGCCATATGAACCAGCCAGGACTCTGAGAACCTCAGGTAGTGGCCTCCTGCTGATGCCCAGAGTCAGGACCAAACAAGGGGAGGCTTCACTCCAGTTTTATGCTCATAAAATCTGGTACAGTCTTCCTGAATAGGTGAGACAAGTTTCAACTCTGCCATTGTTTAAATCCAGGCTGAAAACAGCCTTATTTTATAGTGCATTGAGAAGCTGAGAATATTATTACTATTATTATTATTTTATTTTTATTTTTATTTTATTTCTTTTAAATTCAAAGCTGATTTTATTGTTTCATTTTCTGAACTTTTTTCCTAAGCAAAGCCCTTTGAATTGTCTTGTACACGAAAATGTGCTATACAAATAAACTTGCCTTGCCTATGCTTAAATCGTCCTCCTCTTCTATTTAGTGGATCCTCTGCATGTGGGGGAGCAGCAGCTCTGTGGCGCTCCGCCCCGTGCAGAAAAACAAAGTTTATAATAACATCCTAAATGTGATGAACAGAATTGGAGACGAAACCTTCCCAGCTCAGACTTTCTACCAGCAAGCTCACAGTGACGATGTACATTTTCTTGTCTGATTTAGCTCTAGATGCTTTAGTTTTGACGATCTCAAAAATAAAAGGACAGCAAAATCCATTTTGTTCTCAAATTATCTTAAATCAGTTACTCTGGATTTCAGACTAGGACAAACCTATTAGTTCCTATGAAGCTACTGCCAGCATGTACAAATTGTTGTGAGTGGCACCTGGGGCAAACGTCTTTCACAAAATCAATTTACTTAAAGTAAATGGAAATCTTTGACGTGAATCTGATTTTCTGTCAAAAAGAAAAACCATGGAGGTCACATGGCATGTTGGTAGAAGGGACACCCCGCACAGGGAGGTTATTAGATGCAGCGTCTGGGGTCTCTGCTTTAAGGCCTTTAGTCCCCTCTTGCTTTTTTCCTGGTTGCTGCCATAAGGGCTAACACTACAAAAGTCAAGTACATCACTAAAGCAGTTAATCCAGAGAGCCTTGCGATGAAATAAAAACCGAAACAAGACAGGATTACCCACACACATAACACAGGGTGGGACATTAAAAACCAGTAAACGGAAACGTAGCGCTCAGATTGTGAACTAGGAAACCCGCAGAGCATGTCGGATTTAACAGCGCTCAGGTTTCTGACAATCATTTTCCAGCTGGTGCCAGGATTTTTATTCTCCATTTCCTGCCCTGTTCCTAAAAAAACTCCAAATATTTCTATAGATTATACAAAATAACAACACACACTGGGCTATTTTGTTTTAATTCTTATACATTCCTATTAGACCCAGTTATAAATAAACAGCACTATCAGAGTAACAAGTTATTTTCCTATTAAATACAGATTTTTCTATTAATGGGCAGCCAGGAAGTGTTATGTTTACTATGTTTACTATGTCCGATAGTTTTTTTTTGTGCTAAAAACAAACAAAACCTTTGTGTTTCTTTTTATTTTTTAACTAAATTCTGCCTATGTCACCAAAAAGGACATCTTGATCACAGGTGCGCCATACAGCATCAGATGGACATTATAATTGTCACCGTTTTAGGTGCTGCAGGTGATGCTTTGTTGTACAAAGACAGCTGCTAGTGAATTACTGTGGACACAAATGTCGCTAAGATTTATTTTCACATATTAATTAGAAAGAGCTTTGAGCTGGATAGCTCAAGTGTTATGTTGCCTGACTTCCAATTGGGAGGTCATGGGTTAAAATCCAGCCCATGGCAAAATACACCACAGCATCCAGTGTGGGTCCTTAGCCAAGACCCTTTGCGCTACTGCGTACCTGGCGCCGCAAATGGCTGCCTCAGTGTAACTACACCAAAACAAATTCCCAGCATGTCCTGTATGTACCTGGCAAATTGATTTAATCTTAATCTTTAATATTTCTCTGTTAAAAGTAGATCTGTAAGGTTGCAGGTTTGAAATCTTCGTCTGTCTTCACGTTTCACCCACCTCGCCTGTTGGTGGCGCTGGTGAAAGGGCCCTCGCTTTTGTAGCCCCGGGGCAGCCGAGGCTACAACGTAAGGGCCCGCCACCATCGGTGCGTGAATTGATGAATGAGTGAACGCAGAGTGAAACGTTTCAGGTTCTTTTGGACTTTAGTTATTGTTTTTTCCTCAAAATGGAGGTAATGGGAAATAAATGTGTCGGTGTCCTGGTAGGGTCGAACTTTTGTTTTCAGTCTTTATAAGTATTTTACCTGCAGTAACTTTGGTGTAATCTTGTCAGAACAGAAAGAAACTTTAATGGACGAGTCGCACTTACAGCTACCCTTCAGTAATAATCTAAAACGGCGAGTATGTGTTCTCCTCTGAAAAAAACTGTTTTTCTTAGTTTTTAAATTACTTCCCAACATCCTGCTGGTGATTTCTGATGAGTTTGATGTGTACTAAATATTTTAACAGTGGATAAGTAAATAACATGTGTTTTTCCTCTTCACCAGGGCAATTCTTGACTTATTTAAATACCGTAATCTCTCTAATAATCCGTCACGCATGCATTCTTAGTGGGATATGGATCTCTATCTTCCATACGTGTTCTACTCTGCTACAAGATAAAAGACAATGTGTGTAAAACGGTTGTATAAAGTTGTTTTTTCGCAGCGACTTTAATGGAAAAGTCGTATCCGGTATATGAATGACATGTGTGTAACATTATTTATCATGCTATTCAATCAAAGCGGATAGATCTCAACAAGGTTTTGATGTCCAGATATCCACACTGACAGCTCATAATTCGTCCTTGCTGGAATATTGCAAAATTATAGATAAAAATCCACTATCTTCCTGCTACAAGAGGCGAGTGTTAATCCTTAGGTTTCCTCTGTTCTGCATCCTCTGTGCATCTCCCTCCCTGGTGTCTCTCTCCGCTGTGAGCTGTCAGAGCGTATGCATTGACCGTGACACCTGGCTGTGTGTAGGATTCAACTTTCTCATTATAATTCTAAATGTATCAGTCTGACTCGTCTGGATGAATTAATAGGTTCCCTTGGTGGTAAAACAAACACACATGCAGGCCCAGACCGTTTGTCCGGCGGTTCGTGCCTCAGGTCTGTTAATTGAATGTCTGTGTTCATGTTAGCGGCCGTGAGAGGCATTGAGAGGATGCCATGGCGCATTAGCGAGACAAGCTGTGTGTGTGTGCCGGCGTCTTGTAAATAGGATTGGACCTTGAACGCAGATCCTCCCGAGCTCCTAGCGAGACGAGACACAAACAAATCATGCAGTGGCGGGGAGACCGCAGGTGTGTGTTAAATAGAGAAGCTTAATCGTTCTGTCTTCTAGTTTTCCCACAATATCTTACCTTTTCCTCTATTTCCTGTTCTTTATCTTCGGCCTTGCTTTGTTCTGTTTTTTTCTCGTCCACATTTTAGTCTCCTTCAGTTGTTTTCCTCTATTTCCTCCTCTTTCTGCTACCTAATCCTCAGGTGGACTCATTTTAATTACTTCTCCATCGTACTCTTTAATACTCACCTTTCATCTTTCTCCTTCCCTTACTTTGTTTTATAATGATCATTATTTGCCCCCAGTGTTTTTTTCTCTATTTTTATTTCCCACTTAATTGAATTTGTTCTGGTTCCCATTAATCTGCTTCCTCTCCCTGTCAGTCCTTTAGAGGATCTCTGCCATGATGACTTAACTCATCTTCTTTTCTACAGAAATGCACACATCTAGAAGAAAAAAAACATGCATGTTGTCTCTATTCTATGTATTTTATTTATGTTATTAAAAACATGGAGGAAGTTTAGTTTTTTGTGAATATGTAAAACTAATACAGAACATTCAGAGTTTACTGATACATGGCCACATAATTCGTATACTTCAGTCTACATTCCATCCTCCTGCTGCCAGATATTACGAAAACAATTATTTGCAATACTATATTGAGTTGATGATGCTCATTATAATGTATTTACACATTCCCGTCCTACACCGTCCTCACTTCTCTGTGGGTTGTAGCGTCTCAGTCCCTACAGAAGCACATTAAGTCTGAGCATGGATGGCAGTGAAAGTCCATCTAACAAGGACTACACGTCTCTGGCATCCAGAATTTGTATCCAAGCAGTGCTTTGTGGCGACAGTTGTGACTCGATTTGTTTCCCCGCTGTAGTCGCTAACGGCTAATGTTTTATTTTTTGTTTTCCTGCAGGCCATCTTTCCTGTCCAGCACCTCCTACTTGCTAATATGTTGTGGGAAGACTTTGTGTAAAATGAGCACGAGTATAAAATCACGTTTTAACACGGGGACAGGTTTATATTCTACTCGTTTTAGAATGGTTTCTCGGGCTTTGTCCATTCAGTAGAAATCGCTGCGGGACACTGCAGTGGACAGTACCAGATCATAGAAGACAGGAAAGGAACAAACTACAACCTGAAACATAGTAGCTGAGATTTATAAGCCGTGGTGCACCAATGGTGACCACTGCAGCTCGTCCTCGTGTGGGCCCTCCGTCACCCTCTGTCACCTTTCTTCCTCCTCATTAGGTGCTGTCTTCTCTCATGTCTTCCTCTTTCTGTCCTCCCCTCTTAGTCTCGTTCTTCATGCTTTCTTGTTACAGCCACCAGGGGAAGAACCGCCAACGCGGATTAAGGCATTCGCCTTCACACGCGCACACACGCACGCTGGCTCCGAATCTCAGCCCTCTAATGGCCCCATTTAGACAATGTGTCGCATCAGCAAGTCGTACGGCTGAATAATGAGAAGACTGAGGAAAAGCAGGAGCAGGACCACAGTAAAATAAAGGAGACGGGGTCGGTTTTTTTTTTTGCATCCCTCCATCCAGACAGTTGCTTCACCATAAATGTTCTGTTTCACACACAGTGTGTGTGTGTGTGTGTGTGTGTGTTTGAGAGTTTCCATTCATCTCCTTTCATACGCCAGCGCGTGTGATCATTGGGGAGAAATATTGCCTCGAGGGGGATTTAACCGAAGATCCTGTGTTGTGTTTATGATCCGGAAAGTGCGGGAGAGAACACATCCTTTATACTTCCTACCCCAGAAGAAACATTTTTCTCTCGTATGCTTTGCAAAAATACACACGTGAACACACACAAACGTAGCATCGCAAACATACCCTCAACAGCAGAGACGCAGTTAAGCATGCACGCCTTCCTAACAACACACACACACTTCTGCGGGCACACTGGCTCCTGTACCAATCCCTAAATGATACTTTAAGCTTCTCCAAGTCAGAGTAGAGGAAGTCCATGCTCTACTTTTTAATTGTTGCCACTTTGTGTTTTGTATTTTTTCTCTTTTTCTTGTAGAAAGGGGATGATTTCAAGCCTTCAGGCCAGCAGTTCAGTGTCATCTGAACACCCAGAATGATCACGCAAAACATTTTTTACCTTCAAAAGCTCAGGTTTTGTTTTCTGCCACGGCGGGAAAATATTAAAGGATATTCTGTCACCTGAGGGGGCGAAAAGATATTAAAGTGCAATAAATTACTATTCAGCAAGTGAATCAAGCTTACAGGCTTTGTTTGTTGAAGTTATGATTGAAATGCAGGGAAGAGTTCATCACTGAAAGAATATAAAAGCTGACATGTCAGTGAACCTGATGGACTTGCTGCTGTGTGAAGAAGCGTTGCACTCTTGTGTTTGTAAATGTATTTTATATCAGAGGAATTAGCTTAAATTACTTAGATAAATTAGCCTTTAAAAGCTGTCATTGAAACCTGTGACCAGTTGTTGTGGGATTTTCTTTTTTCGTTCAAAACTTATTTTCAGTCCGTTTTTAGTGTCTGAAGTTAGATGTTGTTCGTAAATCAGACCGATTTACTTCATTTAGGCTCAATAATAACAACATAAGTATACGACTAGAATCGAACTATTTAAATAATACCTAAGAACAAAAATGTATCATACATGTTGAAACTTTTGTGGATTTAAGTCCGCTATTGTGATTTTACTAAAATGTCCAAACTGAACTTCCCCTGTATCCTCCGATGGGGGCAGCTTGATGTTGCTGCCCCTCCTGAATCTGCAGGAATCAACAAAAACGGGCTGTTTGCTCTAAAATGGCAATATAAACTGTTTTTTTGCTTGAAATCTAGGATTCATTGTTGCAGTATAAACAGTCATATTTAATAAATCTCGTTTTTTAATAAAGCTCGTTTGCCAGATTATTGTTAAGATTTGACAATAACTAGCATAAATAAGAGTTATGAAACAAACATTCTCTGTCTTAATGTCATGTTTTCATTAGCTGTAAGTGGAAAATCATCGTAGTTAACAGAAATTATTGCTTTTAAACATCCATTTGTATGTAACTAATCTGTAATGAAGGGTTATCTATAATCTATAAAGGGTTAAAGGTCCTTAAATTAATTGACTTTTCAATATTGTTCTCATTTATTGAATATGACGGTAAATTCTACCGTGGCTTGATTCGCCCCCTTCATCTTTTCACTCGGCTGTGATGATTTTAAGTCACAATAGTCAGTAGTTAAATGTTTCAGAAAAATCCCATGACAATATTGAAAGCCACTTTTCAGTATCTCCATGTTTATTAAGGAAGCCACAGACAACTTAATTTAAGCCAACATTTAGTTCTAGCTTCTTATTTTTTACTTGTAAGTTACCATGAAAGCAGGAAACTCCTCAGATTGACATATTTACCTCAGGTTTAAGGGATGCGACCGGAAAATCATCAGTAATGAATATCCTGCTAGCAGAAACTGTGGACACTCTGCTGAGGCAGAGAACAGCAGATTCTGCTGAGAGACAAAGTACAGCAGTTAGTCACAAAATTCAAAGGGCAACGAGGATAAGAACCTAAAACCCTGCATTCATCTTGCTAAACTCAAAACAACTGGAGGTTGGCGCCACTCTGAATCTTTATCTTCCTTCAGTACGATGACCTCTAAAAGCTTCAGATGTTGTTAAAAGGCTCCTCATTGTGAACAGATGGGCCGATACTGTACGCAATATCTGACTCTCAAAATGTGACATTTATGACTAAATCTCACATTTTTTAAATACATTTTGAAGATGAGTGATACAAAGAAAATGTTACCCGGCAGCTAGAGGTAATACTTCATATTTCAAGCAAAAACACTTTTCCTTTAGCTGCTTTTAACCTTTTTAAATGACTCGTTTTGCTTTGTAGTTTAATTACATTGTGATCCACAGAGTTAGTGCACTGGTAAATAATTGAGCAATTGGTGATCAAGATAACATACTTAGAAAATTAGAGGGTAATAATCAATAACTGCAACAATGTTGTCCTCTAACTCCAGATCATAAACATTTTTATTCATAATGTTATGTTATCACTAAGCAACTTGGAGGAGGGTGGCAGGAACCCTGCCACACAAAACAACTAAAAATGTGCTGACTGCTATACGGCATACGTCACTTCCCCCGTTTCTTATCTCCAACATCATCATGTGACATTGTTTCACCACAATTAGATTCATCACCTCATCGCTATTCATCCTGCACACAGACACTGGAAACAGAAATGTACTTCAATCAGACTGCAGGGGACCAAGACATGAGGATTTTACAACACTATGTGCTGGCGCTCATGGGAAATGCAGTCTTCCTTCAAGCAAAACACTACAGCTTTTGTCTACAGTGGGCTGCCAAAATCAACCAAAACTGAAAGGTCTTTAGTGTTGCTTTAATTAATCATATTTCAGCAAACATTCATCTACAACAATTTTGTAAATAAAAGAAAATCATAAGAAAACTAAAACAAAATTTTTATTTTATTTTATATGAATCAGCATGGGACTGGACACACTAGGATGAAAAAAGAAAACATTTTACTTTACTGTATCTATTATCAATGCCCATAACAATCTGTGATGATGTGCATTAGCGCTGCACAATATGTGGTGAACATATTGTCATCAAAACATAATTGTGAGCTATATTCATATTGTTAAGGACTTTTTAGATTGCTATATTGTTGGCTTTGATATTTAAAAAGTTATGAAGTCGTGTTTTTTCATGCTGATGCAATATTTAGCCAGTAGCTCAACAAGTGGTTGCTCCACCCGGTCCTCTGTTTTCCGCCATCTTTAAATGGAGTTTGTAGTTGTATAAATTAGTTGTATTCAAAGGACTTTGCACTCACATCTTTTAGATTCATACTCTCAGACTCACAAATATTTCAGCAGAATTTACAAGAACTATATTGACATATATAAATACGAATATGAATGTTAGAGTTTTGCATACACCTTTTTGACAGCGATCTTACTCCATAACCCAGCTGATTGCATCAAGTCATTGACATGCAGCATTCACTCCTCCTGGATGAGCACAACGAAACAATGGCTTCTGGTTACATTTATGCATTTTACATTTATGCATTTAGCAGACGCTTTTATCCAAAGCGACTTACAAAAAGAGGGTTTAACATTGAACTACGACGCAATTTACCTGCAATAAGTAGGAGAGGATTTGACATTAATGATGACACTCATGTACACCATTTAGGTAAACACAGAAGGCCCATGTACCACACACTGAGTGCTAACTAATATCAGGGGGGGTAATAAGTACTTTTAGATCTTTCAGGGCAATAGATGCTCTCAGAAGACCTGGGTCTTCAAGGATTTCTTGAAGGTGGAAAGAGAATCTGATGCTCTGATAGTGCACAAAAGGTCGTTCCACCAGCGGGGAACCGCAAATGAGAAGAGTTTAGATTTTGACCGGCACGGGCCTTTGGTAGCGTGAGTTGGCGCTCCTTGGAGTAACTGATCGGGCGGGCAGTGACGTAAGGATTTAAGAGGGTGTTGAGGTAGATGGGCGCTGATCCATCAAACACTCTGTATGCCAACATTAGTGATTTGAATTTGATACGGGCAGCTAAAGGAAGCCAATGGAGTTCAGTGAAAAGGGGTGTGACATGCGATCGCCTTGGCTGGTTGAAAACCAAGCGAGCTGCAGCTTTCTGGATCATATGTAGCGGTCTGAAAGACCTGTTAGGAGGGCATTGCAGTAGTCAAGGCGGGAAATGACCAAGGTCTAAACTAGGAGCTCTCTAGCATGTTGAGTTAGATACGGCCGAATCTTCCTGATGTTGAATAGAAAGAAGCGACACGATCGAGCGACAGAGGCAACCTGATCCGCAAAGGTCATCTGATCATCGATCATGACGCCAAGGGTTCTTACAACCTTAGTGGGTTCCACAAATGGGGAGTCTAACCTGATGCTGATGTTGTGGTGAATACTTTCCTTGGCTGGGATGACAAGCAGTTCAGTTTTTTGAGAGGTTCAGTTGGAGGTGGTGATCTTTCATCCATGCAGATATGTCAAAAAGACAGGCTGAGATTTGTGTGTGTGCCGAGAGGTCGTCTGGAGGAAAGGACAGATAGAGCTGGGTATCATCTGCATAGCAGTGATAAGAGAAGCCATGTGAATGGATGATTGGGCCCAGCAAAGTAGTGTACATGGCAAAGAGGAGGGGGCCCAATACAGAACCTTGGGGCACCCCTGTGGTGAGGTGGTGTCACGTCGATGTTTGGCCTTGCCATCCCACCTTGAAGAATCGTTGTTTTGGGTTCTTTTAAGGATTCCGTTACTGACAGGAGTGCCGTTTCAATGGAGTGGTCTGAGAGGTGTAGAGGAGTAACTTTAAGTGAGTTGATCATGCAGTGTCTGCTTAAAACAAGATCAAGTACTTTACCGGCCCTGTGAGTTGGGGGGCTGCTTACCCACTGGAGATCAAAGAGTGAGTTAGCGAGAAGAAATCTGCGGAATCTTGAGTGTCAAAGTGAATGTTCATATTACCAAGGACAGTCATGCTCAGGGATTGAGGAGACCGGGGAGTCTAGATCATCTAGGAAGTCACCCAGTGACCCGGAGGACGATATACAACAAACGCATACATTTTAACAGGTGCTGTCGTCAGGGCGGCGTGGTATTCAGAGGAGTTGTACGAGGCTCCTGATCTGAGATGGGTATTTTTCCATTTGTTGAATATCAGTAGCCCCGGGTGTTTTCCCGTATTTTGTTATGAACAAGCACATGCATGAGGGTTGAAGAGACAGAAAACTTAAATAGATGTAGAGGAAACTGGTAAATAAAGAGTTTACAGCAGCAGTTGTAGAGCGTCACTAGCAGCATCTCAGCCCATGCTCTCCTCCAAGAAGGTGTCTCAGCTAACTGAATGCCAGAACAGGTGTGGCTACTATGGAGAGAAGAACACAAAGAGGAAACAAAAGGTTAACAAGTTTGAAATAACGGTAACTAAAGCAGATTGGACAAAGGACGAAAGTAGCAGAGAGAAAAGTGGTCAGATTGTCCTTTAGCAGTCTAAGCCTATAGCAGCAGAACTATAGAAATAACTTGGATAACCCTGTAGAGTGAGACATGAAGAAGATAGAGCAAAGGAGAAACTTCTGTTTATACTGAGTTTCTCCCACAACCTGATTAGACTATGGGAAGCTAATTTGTGATTATATAAATGTAAATATCAAAACAAAATGTGTGTTGAAAAAAAGACCAAGAGGTGATCCAAGTCTGAGAATGATTACATGTTCCTACTCTAACCTACTGACTAATTTACAGATTTCCGACGCGGAGTGGGAGGACATGTTGGAAGGCTTTGACGAGAGGAGTTACCTGAACGCGCGGCGGTGGAAGCCCGGCGAAGACCCGTACACGCTGTACGCCTTCAACCAGAGAGAGAGCGAACGTATCCCCAGCGACCGAGCCCTGAGAGACACGCGGCACCAGAGGTACCGGAGCCGCTGCTTTATCAAACATTATTCAAATTCAAAGATATACAATAATAATAATAATAAAAAGAAAATCAACATTTAAAACCTCGGTTGGACATGGAAGGACTTGACTGGTATTTCCAGCACAGGTCTCTGATAACATGACCTCTGAAAAAATATTTTTGTTACTGCCAAACGACACAGTTTGATGCAAGAATTTTTCAAGAATGCACTGCAAGATGAGAGCTTATCAGTACTCAGAGGAGCTAAACTACAGTAGCCTGCAGGCATAAACAAACACCACTATGTGTGTGTGTGTATGTATGTATGTATGTATATATATATATATATATATATATATATATATAT
>JAVLVB010000407.1:191980-223905 GCA_032876305.1 Orestias chungarensis | reverse complement strand
TTATTTATTTTACTTACTTTACTTCGATTTTATTTATTTTAATTTAATTTAATTTTTTTAACTTATTTTATCTATTTTAATATTAGCTCTTGGGTGGAATAGTACCGTGAGTACGTAATTTCGTTCCACTTCATGTACCATCATGTATGTAGAATGATAATAAAGAATCCTTGAATCCTTGAATCCTTGAATCCTTGAATTACTTGTTCCCTCTGTGTTCCTCCTTTTCCATCTTCTCTTCCTGTATTACATTCCTGTAAAATTTGGCTCAGCTCTGTTGGACGACGATTTATAAGGTGAGTTGGAAGAAGAAGTCATTTAATAATACAAAAACTCTGCGTGCTGCGTTATGTGCATTGGGATTGTTTTGATGTTTGCTAACAAAATGAGAACAAATATGAGAAAAGAATAGTTATGTTACAATTTGAGCTCTAATCAAGTTTTTTGTCTGCAGTGAATGAGTGTTCAAGCTTACTTGATAATCTTGATAATCAGTTTAGTTTATCTTTATTGACACATGCTGACCTACATGTGAACATCTACACAGTTTGTGTCCAGTATGTGTGAGGTAAAAAAAAAAGCCTAATAAAAATATACCCTACTTTTAAATGACAATTTAAATACAGATACAACTTTATTTACCCTCAGGATTGCTTGTAAATGTTAGTGGAAATACTCATGGAGTAAGATCTCCGTCAAAGAGATTCGTATTCACAATTATGTGTCAGTTCTTGTACTCGAAACGTTTGTTTTTGTGTGAGTAGGGATCTAAAATTCAAAGTCTCTACGACGACGAACTCTTTCCTTCTCTGTGGACATAAAATTTAAGTTTGTGTGTACTAGTAGAAAAGTGTTCCAATGACTCCACAGGGACGAGTAATCGATTCACGATCACATCAACCATAGCGCGGTCCAAATTCAAAGACGGTAGATGGACAGTGGGCTGGGTGGAGTACCCACCTCAGGTGTGATCTCAGCTGTGATGCTTCACCTGAGCTGGTTGCTCTACCCGGAGCAATTGGGAGCAGGCTGTGTTTGATGGGATCTCGGTTCGATTACTCCTCCCTGTGACGTCATTGTAAAACTTTTTTCCTCGTCCCCACAAACTTGAACTTGTGTTCACACAGTAGGGAAGAGTTTGTAGTTGTAGAAATTAGAGTTGTGTTCACGAGACTTTGCTCCAAGAGCTTTTAGATTCATACTCGCATAAAAACAAGAGTTTTGCGTACAAGAACTTAATCGACACATAAATACAAATGTGAATGTTTTGGCAGCGATCTTACTCCATAAATAATTTTTTTGGTCCAATCATTAGTTGTCATAACAAATAGCTGAAGAGGTTTCTCTACATTATTCCACATGTTTATGACTATGAAAATTGATCAGGCCGTTTTTAGTGTACAACAACGCAATATTCTCACGCTTATGCAGTGCAGGGTGAAGACCGATGATGATCCAGCTGGTCGCAACTTAATGCAGGGGCACTCCAGCGTCTTCATTATGCAGCAGCACACAGAATGCAAACTTGGTACATAATTGCACACAACAGCATCAAGTCTCCTGCTGAGCTGTTGATAATTACAAGTAAAACACTGCAGTAAACATCCACCTACACAAACACACACACCCAAGTTGAGGATGAGTTTTATTGCAGTTTGGAGCTGCGGGGTGTCTGTTTTCGAGGAGTTTCACTAATTACCTTTGGGGGGTGGGGGGTGCGGCGCAGAGGCTTATCCGCAGAGATTAAGCTTGTATTATATACATGCATCAACAGATGATCGAGCTATAGATTGGAAAGGAAAATAATTGAATAAGCTGATTAACTAGATCAGGAAGCAAATAAGACGGATAATGTATGCAGGTGAGAGAGGAAGTCTCCGAGCTCCAAACCACTGAACAAATTCAATTCTCAAAGCACTAAAGAACAGAGAAAGCGACTTCATAGACGCAATTCTGGAGTTCCAGAAGCTTCTTTACATCCGGACTAAAACTTTATCATGATGTCAACTCCCTGATTCTGGCTGCAGAGAGCTGAAAATAAGATAAAAAAGAACGTTATCCACCGCTTTATCATCTAGTCATTTAAGTTGAGTGAGTTCATATTAACATATTGAAACCAGATCTTCACACTGTGACATTAATAAAATCTTATTTTATTTTCAGTCAAAATTCCCAAGAATATTTTGATTTACTAAATCCTATAAATATAGAGGAGAAAAAAACTTTTTTTTTCTTACATTTTAGGATGTTTACATCGATGTAATAGATTTGAAAAGGCTATGTGTTGACGTCATGCAAGTGTAAGCATTTGATTAATTTGTATAATTTTACCTATGTAGATGAATATATATGAATATATTTTAGGACAACACCTCACACTTCTTATACCTTAATGAGCAAATATACCAAATCAATCAAAAAGCGAGACACTCTGAAGATGATGGCTTAATTTATTATTCACAGTAAAACAAGCCCTGTACCGAAAGGCCACTCGGAGAGGAAGAGGCCATTACTCCAAAGCCAGCCTAAACGGCCAGATCTCAGTTTTCGTAAGCATACAGGGATAAAGACCTTAATTTTACAGACACAGGCTGTGTCTGAAAATGCTTGGAGATAAGAATCATCTTTATATTTTAAGAGAACTGGGGGAAACTGGAGAAAATACTTTTGTTTTTTAATTATTTAACCCAGTTTTGTTTTATTTCTCATCTTCCCTTCATTTCTTAATTTTTAAGATGTTTTCTGGTTCCAAATCAGTGGTCTGTATCCCCGACCTGGTGATGTGGCCGCTGAGTTATTAACGGCTGACTCAGCCAAATAATGCAGAAACCTGCATTTAGGTTTGTGTTTATCAGCTGACTTATTCATAGACCTACAAAAAGCAGCAAATACATCAATAAAAGAACGTAAAAACCAGACCAATGTCAAGGCAAATAAAAACATTGTGTTGATTCAGTATAAAACTGTGAGATTCTGCCGTTTAATAAAAATACATGTTTACTATTAAAAGCAAGACTACATAAATAAATAAAGTGACACATCCTATATGACAACATGTGACATCTCACAAATTTGGACTTAATCTGTTTTGTAGTGAAAAGAAAAATATGTGAAACTGTTTGTATAAATAGCTTTTGTTAGTATATAAATATAAGTAATATTTAGACCGCCTGGAACTTTGTTTGTAACAAGAAGATTAGAAGTTTGCTGGCATTTAGGGATATCTGTCCTCTTCGGAGCTGCTACTAATATGGAATGATGCTTCTGCTGTATTTTTAGTATATGTTAGTGTTTAGTTGAATATATTTAAGCCACGTAGGTCAAACACTGAAATATGAAGCTTCTGTTTGTGTTCAAAATCATCTCGGAGGAGTTTTTAGATCACGCCGATCATTTTCACTCCGAGGCAGGAAGCTCAGTGCGTTCTGGCAGACTGAGTGGACAACCGTCGGTGACACATGTCCATCCACCTCCAGCTGACCCACTCAGACTGTAAATATTTATCCACCGTGTGGTTTCTATTTTTTTTCAGCTTCTGACACAACAGATCAGCTCTTGCAACACGGAGAATGAGTGCAGGAGAACGTGCAGCAGTAACGTTAGGGGTCATGGAAGCACGCAGTCCTCTCCCGCCTCCGTGTTGTACTCAACACAAATCAAGTTGATTTCATTTCTGTGCAAATTTGAGCTTTAATCCCCCCCCCCCTGCAGAAACATGTAAAAATGATGAGACGTAAATGAGATTTTCTTTCGTTTCACTGACAGATGTGCTGTGTGCGCAATTACATCAGTAATGTTTTTACGTTTAGACTAATCCCATCCACACAGAACTCCAGCGCCGTTTAATCCCATTTGGTTGGACATGGTGATCAACACAATTACTTTATTCCAATTGGATAAAAAGATGGGAAACTCGGCTGTGGGAAAGAATTCGACACTGTTTTAAATTGAGTCATAAGACATCGGAGTTGATTTAATTTATATTCTCTTATTATACAGTTCAAACTGTAATAAAAGCACCACAAAGTCATATTAAGGTATTAAAATGGAACATTTGGAGAAATAGAAGTCCCCAATTCCCAAATTTAGAAGTCAAAAGGTCAAACTGGAAATCAAAATTAGTAAGAATAGAACATTTTAATGACCCTGTTTCTGTTAATCATTCACTTTACTTATTTCCCTTTTGTTTGTATGTATTTGCATTTATTCTTACAAGCTTAAGCATTTTAATTGACCCAATTTTCTCCTCACTGTTATTCCCTGAACTTCCAAAGTAAATATTTTCCTAAATATTGAATTATTGAGAATTATTAAAGGTGAACCACTTTGGCCCATGCATGATATTTCTTTACACATCTACATTCTGCGTTGAACATTGACCTTTTAGACCAGTGACGGATGGAATGAACTACCTGCCAGGTAAACTGAATTTTAAAAAGCACTTTAATGTTCCATCATGTGTTTTTTTAATAGTTTATATTATGACTAAAATGAAGCTACATTTCTGGAAGAAGCAGACAGATAGACGTGCATAATGAAACGCCGATACAAAGAAAAAGCCAGAAACATCCGAGGTACAATGAGACGCGTCAGAGGAACTCCCTGGATACATTTCCTGGTTTAGTAAGACGAAGAAAAATGACAGAACAGAGAAAATGGCGCTGCCCGAATTCTCAGCTGGGCTGTCATTATCCTGCAAGGCTCAGCGCTTCTGCCTGTCTCCTCTCTTTCTGCTCTCATCTGCTCTGCTGTCCAGCCAACTAACAGAGCAGTCCATGCAAATTGCTTTGGGTAATTAGTGTGAGAGACAGGACGAGTGATTGGGAGAGTGAGAGAGAAGCCAATTCCTGAGCTCCTTTTCCACAATAACCAACTTTCAGCGCATTCACATAAGGCTGGGTTTATCCATCAGATCGCTGTTAACTGTTCTTGTTGCTTCTAAAACTTTAGCATCACGAGTCACACAAGAACAACAAGAACAACAAGACTAGTTGTTGGAGCTGGAGCAATAAAATTTAAGAATTGTGAATCTTTTTTGTTCAACGTGCTAAATTATTAACGTAATTAGTCTTAAAATCAATCCTCAGTGTGATTGAACAGAAAAAAATTTGTTATAGCTTTATTACACACAGACACATTTAGCTTAAACCTAAGGTAGACTTACGTTTCTCAAAGAAATTGAAACTTTCATTTAGAGTTTCCCACTCATCCTGTCATTTCTCATATGGTTAATATATAAGTAAATCAAAGAAAAGCTCTGTAGCATTTGAAGAAAAGCAAAATCTGTCCAGCATATAAACTAAAAATATTGTAATAACACTGGAAATTTTACAGAAAAAACTCCGGGTTTACAATACAAAGAAGAACTATAACAACATATTAACTAGCTTTAGCAATCGTTGTGACCAACCGTCCTGATACCTTAACACCCTGCTGTACTTGTGACCAGAAAGGAAGAGCCCTTCATTAAAGCCTCTTTTTTGAGCAGGTTTTGAGATTTCTGTTGCCTCCCTGATCGTTTCCTGGTGACAAATCTAGTTTTCAGGTCAGGACCTTTGAATGAAAGCTATGGTCGAGTTGGCCCCTAACTGTTAACCGAGCATGTTTAAAGCTGAAGGACATTATGAAAACACATTTGCAAAAAAAAACTGGCAACGTTGGGTTTAGCTTCGCATCGTTAACGTTTTTATACATATCTGCTGCTTTTCAGCCATTGTGTTCCAGCTAGGATCTGGAAATATGATATATGCCTTAAATAGGCTTGAAATCTATTACCTGTTTTATGTACCTTTATCCGTTAATGGATGTTAATGTGCAAAACTGCAGGTTGAAACTTGAAGGAATCTCTCAAACCATTCTCAACCCAATTTTGTTTCTCGCATACTACAAACATCAATATGCTGCACGTATAAATGTAAACATATAAAACAGAACAGCAACAAAATAGTGTTACCAGGTGTTTGAAAAAGTCTCTCTCTCTTTGTTTCTTTAAATTAAATCCATGTAAACTATGTGAAACCCAACCCAATGTGTTTGCACATAACAGAAACCTTT
Source organism: Orestias chungarensis (assembly GCA_032876305.1). Lineage (NCBI taxonomy): Eukaryota > Metazoa > Chordata > Actinopteri > Cyprinodontiformes > Cyprinodontidae > Orestias > Orestias chungarensis. Next base: position 217,851 of record JAVLVB010000407.1, on the reverse strand, counting down.
TTTTTTTAAATCTCCAATCAAATGTTAAGAGATTCCTCCACTTTTTTGTAATTCTGAAAGATATTTTTTTACTATAGAAAAGCATTTGTACGACTTAACATTGATTCTCGGTTGCGTATCTTCTGTCCCTGAATTACTCCTAATTTATTACTCCTTGAGAAGTGAGTCTTTGGAAATTCCCTGCAGTTGAATAAGTCCAAATCAGAAGAAATTATAGGCGCTCCCCTCAGGCCTATCATTAAAAGCATTAACAACCTCTCCTCTCGTCTGGGTGTAAAATTCTTCTAAAATAAAGAGAAACCATGGTGAGATCTGAAGCACTTTTCAGTGTTAAGGATTTACATTTGTGTGTATCTGTGTGTCTGATAGTTTTCCTCGTTAAATCTAAAACTAATAGACTAAGAAAATCTGCATGTTTCAGCACGGATTTTAAATGAACCGAAATGTTTGAACATACTAAACCTTACTAGCCTGAAGTGCACAAGTGTAAAGCTCAGTGAGATGGCTAACAGTAAAGAGCGTTGAGCAAAGTTTCTCCTCTATCCAGGGAGCTTGTTTTCACACCACAATAATAGACCCAACCCACACAAATTGATACTCTCGGACCCACACACGGCCCAAAGCCTGATTCATCCTTAAATAGTCCTGGTAAAGCTACTTTGCACCGCCAACCCATGCTAGATAGCGGCACAATATATATATATTTTTGTAATGCCTAAACCATTGTGCATAAGCTAATCATCAGTCTGGATCATTTCGTAGGTGGTCGGAGGACATTGTCTCAATATAATGCACGCTTCGCAGTGACCTTTTTTAAAATTATACTGGAGGTTGGAATCTGTGTCATTCATTTGTGAAAACATCAGAAGCTCACAACTCCTCAGTTCGTCTGTGATGGCCGCCCGCCTATCAGCTACCAAACCTAGACATGCACGTGTACGAGGCCACACAGCGGAGGAGTTAACGGGCTGCGTTGGCAGCAGCTAACGGCATCGATCCGTCTGACAGAGGCTTCAACCTCTGCCAGCGGAGGGCCGCCGGTCTCTAATACCGTTTAATCAACCTCACTGCTGTAATACAGTGGCTGGCATTTAGGTTCAGAGCTGCTGGTGGGTTTGTGTTCTCATGTTCTAGAGTTCTGCTGGATATTATACCGGAATATCAGGGAAGATTATTTATTTATTTATTTCAGAAGTTGAAAATGACTCTTTTTTTCCCCCCTTTTTATTGAGAAGAGAAAATCAGAAAACTGTTAATTAGATTTCAGCTTCTCAGGTGCGGGAGAAAGTTGTCTGGAAATTAAAAATCTCAAAACCAAAATAGGTTTCAATCTCTTAAAATGAGAAAGGCTGTTTACCAAACCGTAGACCTACCAAGACAAAGGCAGCGCAACTAAAGTGACAGAATTGACGGGACACTTGCAAAACACAGAGCATCCCCACTTTAATAATTGCGGTGGCAGCATCATGCTGTGGAATAATCAGGAAAACGAAGCTGATCAGAGGTGAATGTAGAACAACCCTGGAACAAAAACTACTAAATTCTGCCAAAAAGCAAACTGAAAACATCTTTCTGGTATGTTTATGGCACCAACCGCAGACATTCAGACAGAATGAGTCAGTTAAAACAAAACATGGATTTAAAACAGTCAGTCCGATTTTATTTGTAAATCCATAACCAAGAATTAAAGATAGATGCTCAAAGTCACTATTTTGTCCTATTTTGCCTTTTTAAACATAAAGGTATTGAGTCAATAAAGATTATACTATCATTTTCCTTGCACTTTATAGCTTGCAATACCTTTTTTTTGCAATACTTAATCTTTGAAATAGGCACTAGACCGAAATAAGTCAAAAAGCATCAAAAACCCGAGGACTTTAAAAAAAGACTGAATAATATTTCTGATGAAAACAATATGACTTAGGGTATATTCAGACTCACTGAAAAAAATTTATGAATGTACTATTTTTATATGAACTATTGCTTTCAAAACTCATTCTCTTTTTTATATCAGTAGTCATCTGTCTGTGAATATTTTGGTATTTCCCCACTTAAAATGCATGAAAATGAGTTGCTAACTTTGCTTAATAGTATACATTTACAAGCAAGATGTTTATTTCCTGAAATTACACAAGTATTAGCCTTTTATAGAAACCACACAATGCACAGATATATGAATGATGGCCAAATGTTCTGAACTGGAGTATGCCCAGAATATGCACCCGTTACTTTGAGGTGTGAACTGATATGATCTGGCTGATTTGAGTTGTTTAGATGGGAAACTAATGATTGTGTCCCCACTCTGCGCTCAGACCTGAGGAAATGAATCTTAACGGCGCTCACTTCCTCTCTTCCGACTCAACCCTCTGAAGCTGTTACAGGAAATGAGGAGCAACTCTGAGATTGTCGACTTCCACTCCGAGCGACGTTAGCTTTCAATCATTGCCGCTGTCCCTCTTTCTTTATTGTTTCACTCTTTTATATTTGCTTTTCGCCGGCGCTCCGTGTGAGCAGATAAAAGGATGTAAATGCTGAGAGCCGGTGTTGACTGCTGGGCAGATGACCCGATAGGCAGAGTGGCGTCTGCAGCTCAGATAAAAGACACGCTTCGATACCGGAACATTGAAATTTCAGGATTTATCTCCCCTCCATCGAAGACTATTTCTATCCACCTTCTTTGCAGTATAAAACGCAACAATCTAAAAGCAAGACAAACAAACTCACCTGAATCTAAATGTAAATGCCACCTGAAGCTCCTTCTCCGGAAACTCTTTGAATAAATAACCTTCTCGGATGGGAGCAGCTCTGAATGACCCTGCTCTAATGTATTCACAATGCTGTAAGAAAAACGATTCGGTCAGCACATATGAATGTGTGACTGCGGAATAAAAAAAAGCAAACATTAATCTGATTATGGGTGGTTTGTGCCGTCGTAGAGCCGCTTTGTTGGACTTATAATCACACAAAAGTACATTTTCACTCCCTTACTGTGGGTTAAGGACTCTGCTGTATATCTCAATATACTTTTACTGCACATGTTGCTGTAGGACTTACTTTCTTCTATATTTGAAATGTATTCTAAACACTTTAACATTTATTTTCTGGGCATACTCTGACTATTATTAATTAAGAACAAGCCAGAGCTAATGCAACTTAAAAAATATGGTGTAAAAGCTAAAACCTCTTTTTTTTGTAATCAGAGATGTATTGTGGGCTGTAACTCAGTATGTTTGACTGGATCCATTGTAGTGTGCCTGCAGACTTGGTTTAATCCCCCAAACCCAGCACCACCTAATCCAAATAGAGAACAGAATAGTCCTGAAGCAAACAGCCTCCCAGGAGCTTCTCTATTGGCTCTGCCACCCGATTAATACAAAGGTCATTTCCATCCTGTTTCCACTCTATGACTCTGTGTCTGTGTGAAACTGTAGCCCAAAGTTACACAGCAAATTACAATACGTCACCCTAAGTATGCAGTGGTTTGTGTGTTTGCTAAATCCTGCAGATGTACACCGAGCTGCACGACAAATTCCCAGCATGGCGCTCAAGCTCTCCTCCCACCTGGAACTAAACGATGAGCTTTCTATTCCAGGCTGCAAAAACTAAACCTGCTCCGACAAAACTGTGCTCCTGCCTCTGGCTCTGCTCTTCACTCCCACATGTGTGTTCACCTGAACTTCTGCAAAGCACTGTTTAAACTCTGGGATTCAGTTTTTATAATCAGTATAAGTTCCTAGTAAGTTGCTTATTCCTTGCTATTACTGTGGAGGGAATGAATCATAAAGTTTATGCCCAAAAGGATTGATTTAGGATTGTTCATTTAAGATAGGGTTGTACTTAAAACTGTCTGCATTGGTTGCTTTGTCCTCATTTGTGCCTTGAAAATATCTGAATAATGGCCTCGTGTACTGATCCCAATCTCCAGAATCAGCTCTGCCTTTTTTTATTTGGGGTTTTGGGCCGGCATAGGCACCAAAATCTTATAGTTTGTGGGATAATCCAAGTTTTAGACTGCAGTACTTGGAAATACAGATCAGGTTCAGATTCGGATTTGACCTGCAGTTGGACTGCAGTACATTTCTGTTTCCAGTGTCTGTGTGAAGGATGAATAGCGATGAGGTGATGAATCTAATTGTGGCGAAACAATCTCATATGATGATGTTGTAAATAAGAAACGGGGGAAGTGACGTATGCCGTAAAGCAGTCAGCACATTTGTAGTTGTTTTGTGTGGCAGGGTTCCTGCCACCCTCCACAAAGTTGCTTTGTGCCAGTTTAAGCGACACGGATCCACTCAGGGCCACGACAGAGGCGTCATTCAATGAGATGCAAGTCGACGTATGATCACAAAAGCTATGAAAATATTTTATGGAGGTTGAAAAGTTACTTGGTGTTGATTTAAAGAAGTTGAATTTAGATTAAATGTGAGTCTTAATGCACAGAGAGAAGCGAGATTTCCAATAGGGTACAAGTTGTGAAATGTTTTGAGACGATCTTAAAGCAGTTAAGCTTTAAAAAGTATTTCAAATTCCTTTTAGTTCAGGAAGATAATATTTAACAGGTCTTGTCAGAAAAGGTACAAACATGTCATATCCCGTCTGCATCAAAGGGAAATAAGATAAGGTGTCAGTTTTCAATTAAAAGTTTAGGCTTAGCTATTCTGTCATATCAGCGATCGTGTAAAGCATTTGATATGATCATGTAGTTAAATGCTTTTTTGGAATAAGAAGTTAATACTTTGTTTCCTCTGCTTTGCCTCAGTAACTATCCTTGTTTTATGACAAAACTCAGCGAAAAACTGGAAGAAGAACTTCCATTTAGTTTGGTGCTTCATTCTCAGCTCTTTGGCCTTTTTTTCTAGCCTATTTTCCTCTTTATACCTACCTTACCCGATCCCTGCCTCATACATTTTTATTTTCACTTCAAGTCTTTCCTTTTTATCCCCGCTTTTAATCGTCCTTCCTTCTCGTCTGCTCCCTGGAGCTTCCCGCTTTTTAAAACCTCACGCCCTCCAGTTTCCACTCTTCCTCGCTTTTTCTCCCCATTGAGAGCAAAAACCTTTCCAGAGACCTCCTCTTATTCATCTCTTGCATCTGTTTTCACTTTTATCTGTATCCTCCAGATCTCTCCTCTCCTCCCTGCTGTGGTATAAAATAGGTCCCGACGTGAAGTAGAAGTGTTGGGAGGCCAATAAAGAGTTCTCATTGCATCACTGTTAACTGCTGTTCCTAGTGCTGTATGCTCATGAGACTAAGAACTATTTTAAACAACACTCTATAATGACTGAATGGACTTGATTGATGCCATTAAATCTTGTATCTTGAGAGAATTTTGTGTTGCTGGTGCTTTTCCTGCAGAGACAAACTGTTTGACGCCTTGAGGAATAAGACATGAGAATACAAACATCACTACCCACATAGACTCGCCTGCACAGATGCAAAGAGGGAAAACCTGCGGCCCACACATGCACGGACGAGCCTTTTCTTTAGCCAACACGTTGCGTTCTTCTGCAAACTTAAGCCAAGAACTTTTCTCCTGGTGATAGAAGCATGTTTCAAAGGAACTAAACAGCATTCACAGAACTTATCTCCCCCGTTCTCACCGTTACTCACTCTCCTCTGCACGTTTCAACGTCTGCGTTTCCTGTCGGGCCATTTATGGCGTAAGTTATGAGCACTTCGCCGTTACCAACAGCCGAATGGCCGACAAGGCCGCCGTCAACTCCAAATGTGTAAATCGAAACTCTCCGCTCGGTGCGCCGCAATCAATATCTCGTCCGCCGGACAGGAAGATATTTGTCCTCCACGCTCGGCGTATTATTGTGAGCACGCTTGTTGTGTGCGTGGGCTCACATTATGCCCAGTGCTTGGGGCCGTCTTGTGTTCTGCGGGGATGACAACAATATAGATGTGTGTCATTTGTTCCAGTGTGGAGATCAATTTTACTGTTGGCTTGGGGCCCAAGTTTGAGGGTGATTTGGACGGTGGGGAGTTGGAACTGAAAAACAGGAAGCTGGAATATTCAGGAATAAATGTTGCATGAGTAAATAATGGCCATGTCATGTCAGAGATAAATGATTTATGGCTTCACTTTGCTGTGTGACAAGTTTTTTTCTGCCGGCATGTTTAAACTTGAGTCCCAATGCTTTTGTTTAGCTCTGAAAGAGTTGTATCGCTAATGGAATCGAGTTTTTGGGAGTTTAACATCATTAGTAGTTTAGTGTGTTGTAAATATTTGTTCAAAGCTGCAATTTAAAAAAAAACTCAGAAGCAAACTATCGCAACAAGTTTAATAGGATTACCCATGATATTTGCAGGTTTTCGGATGAAAACCACCTGCGACTCCCTGAAATCCTCAAAATCCTTAAACTCCATCCGAAGACTGCCTATTTTAATATTTAAAACACAATATATACCCAATATTTAATAACATGCACAGTGGAAACTGTATATGTCCAATCAAATGCTCTCCTGGTTTGGCCGGCTTGCAAATGGCATCCATTAGCTTTCAGCTTCCAACGCTGTATGTAGGTTCAAATATTTTACATACACTCAACAACAAAATATCCACAAGTAGGATGTTTTTTGGTGAATAATTTGGAGTTACGTTCCACGGAAAAAAACAACGAATACCGAACCATAAATGACCTTATGTCCTCCGTCTACCGTAATAATGCAAATATAAGGACCAATATCACAAGTAAGTGTGTGTCTGTGCTGACTTATGGGTTTCATGTGCTTTTAACTCAAATGCTATATGTATATATATATATATATATATATATATATATATATATATATATTAAATAACTTAAATTGATCTTATATTTTTAAACCTTTACTCTCAGCTCTAGGTTTCCACTTGCTGGTGGTCAAAACATTGGAAGCTATCTGTCTTTTCACCTGATTTAAACTTCAATAAAGCAAGTAATACATTTGTATAAAAACAACAAAACTTAAAATACGTATTTCCCTTAAACTGTGAGAGTGGCGTCTAAACGGGAAAAGCGTCATTATGTGTCTCTTTATGTGAAGTGTGTAAGCATCTGATTTTAACAATTTCTACAATCCTGACTTGAACAGAATGCATCAGCACCAACACACCACTTACAGCTTGTTGAGTATATATATATATATATATATATATATATATATATATATATATATATATATATATATATATATATATATATATATATATATATATATATATATATATATAAATAAAACCTACAGTAAGTGAAAGTTCCTATAGGCTTTTATTGGAAGACTTTAAATAATAATCAGAATGGATACCAAAACATCAACGAGGCGTCCGGGCGGCTCTAGCAGCGATCAAAACCTTCAGTATACTCCTATATTTTTTTTATTTCCAGCATGCCTCTGGTCTCTGAAAATCTGGCGGCCCATGTATACGATCTCTTTGACATTTAGGTAAAATAAAAAAATAAAAAGATAAAAACCAAAACTGTAAAAATTATACAAAAAAAGCCTGAAGGCCGTAAAGCTTCTCCCTCAGATGTGTGACTGGTAATATTCACATCAGGGGGATGCAGAGAGAGTTTTCTTAGTTTTGAAGAATTTCTGCTGCATGGCTTTCAAGAAGGATCTTTCTCGGGATCAAAAGGCTGACACGGATCCTTCAGAGTTAAACATTTTCAGAATTTTGTGTTCTGGCTGGTGATTTATCAAAAAACTTAAACCTAGATGGAACATGCTTACGATTTCTCTGCAGACCTTTTGAAATTCTCTTTAAAAGTCAGTCAAAGATTAGAAAACATTTCATCTTCCAAAACTTACTGGAAAATACAGTAAATCTTTTCTTTCTTTCCTCCTCTGGGTCAGGATTTATGGAGGCTGCAGTGTAAATTATTAATGAGAACTTGAAGGCTCATCTAGCTTCACAGTATGGTGAGTCACTAGATTTCAACTCTAGCTGGGTAGAGCTCTTGAAGTTTACATTGGAAATGAATCAAAAACCCTGTTTTTGGTTTTTTGGAAGAATGAAGAAACTAAATTAGGAGGAAAGATTAAAATGAGGGAAAGGGAATGTTTATTACTCTAATTCATGCTGCAGTTTCGGCTTTTCCGGCTGACTGTTATGGTCAGTTTTAATTTAAAGCTTTCTGACCAGAGGGTGTGCTCCACCCATGGAGGCACAAAGTCTCACTGTGTCTGTTTCCACAGCTTTCAACACCAATGAGCTACGAGAAACACAAACGCACCCAACACTTTCCGTTAGTCCTGCACTAACTGTAGCATATTTCCTTTAATTAGGAGTTTAACCGCTTCCACTGTTAGTGACAAGAGGATCCAATTTTACTGCCACCTGAGAGAACCTTAGCCGAAGTAAGGAGGATGTGTCGTTAACAAGGATATTTTTTCTCACAATGTTTTCTATGCTACTTTTTTCCAACACGGAGCAAAGTCTTTTCCAGCAAATCCCGCAAATGCTTGGTAGTGTAAAGATCTGGACTCTGTTTCGACTGATCCACGTCTGATAATTGCGTCTCATGTTCCCTGAACTACTCTTTCTTTGTGAACCCTGTGATAGAGCGGACCCCAGTATTCAAGGGGATTAGAGACTAGAGAGAGGCTTGTACCTATTTGCTTAGTTAAATCCATTTGGTCTGGGAGTTTGTCTTTTCAAAAAAATATATATTAAAGATTCTCCTCTACCAGTGGTAAAAACAATTATGAAAGCTATGACACCAGGGAAGCGTGGAAAACCAGAATTAAAGCAACACTAAGTAACTCTTCAACCTAAATCAAATGTTTCCATAACTTTTGTGATTATACATTGACTTACAGCTCATTGAATGAGGCTCTGTTATGGCCTGAGGCGGTCCTTATGCTTTAACCAGCACTAAGCGTTTAGGAGAACAACTACAAATGTGCTGACTGCTTTACAGCATACGTCACTTCTATGAGGCCAGATTAGTCTCAAAAAGAATGAACTCACGCAGTGTTTTCCACAAATGCACATGCTCTGGTTCACAAATGTGTTTTTTATGCAAACTTGTAATACAAATTCTACAATGCACACGACTTGTTTCACAAATGCACACATTCTGGTTCACAAATATAACTTTTACTTCCACTTGTAATCTAAATCCACAGGTCACACAAATCGCTGAATGTGGATCAGAAACCCGTTTCTCATTTGTGAAACTCGCTGCATTCCTGAGAGAATCCGCTGTGGTGAATTTTGAGACTCCTGTGACGGCGCAGGTCAACAAACGTCACTATTGGCTGCTGAATCTGTCAATCAAATTCACACAGGCCAATCGAATAGCTCATTACATTTTACAGACTAAAATGGCTATTTTCAACTCAAATTTCACTAACTTCGGCACATTTAATATTCTATTGATAAAAAAACTAACGAACATAAACACTTCAAACTTGGACTGGATTGTTCTAAAGAGATTGCAGAATATTTAAATCCAAGTTTGTGATTTGTGAAACCTTTCTCTTCTATAAAGGCACAGTTTCAGTCCTTTTTTAGGTTGTGCATCACACTTAAGCTGCTCCAGCTCCAAAACTACAAAACATACACATTTCAAACCTGGAATGGATTATTCTAGCGAAATAATAAGAGCAGAATAAAAATAAAAACCAGAAAGTGTTGATTATTATTAAAAGTCGGACTTAAAATAATAAAAAAGTTACATGTGAAACTCCTCTCTCACTGTAAAACATGCATAAACTTATTAATCACTTCAAAAGCTTCATGTCTTTGACATATTGCTTCAATAACTGTATTTCTCTTAGCTCTCCTCCATTTGGCAATTCTTCATTTTTTCAACTGCCTCAGCCCTGGTCAGTCCTTTTGTTTTAGTCATTGCATTTATGGATGCCTGTGTTACAACCTAAAATGTTAGGTTAAAAACTATTTTATGGAGATCCACATTTTTACATTTTAATCAAGATTATATATAAGCTTTTCCTTTTTGTCTGAATATTATTTATGACTTTGCTCTCTTTTATTGTCCAAGCATGCATGACATTTTCTGCTGTCACTACCTGTTCATCCAGGAGGTGTGAGTACTGCTAGTAAATGACTCCATGCTCGGCTGGGTGTCCGTTGAAAGAAACCTTTAAAACTACTAATTGAGGATATTAACTGAGCTTACTGTACTGTTCTATAACTTGGAACAGTTGAAATATACGATTGAACTGAAATTTATTCTGTAAAGTGCCTGCAGGCTAAATCTTTTTTTATTATACAAAAGTGCTTTTTGAATTTAATTAAATAATTTATAGATTATTTTGTTACTGTTAATTAGGTCACTTAATGTGGTTTACAATTAGATTTTCAACACACATCTTTTCTGAATAAAGCATTGCGTTTGTGTATTATTTTGTTAAAGTACATACTTATTTAGTTAATGCTGAAGTTTTGTACAAAGCTATTCTAGTAGCTTACTTCAGAAAGCATCACATTCAGCATGTGTTTAATTTTGTCTAAAGAGACCATGTCCCTGACTTCGGCAGACATGTTTTTGTAGCTGTCAAGCAGGTCTGAGAGGTACTTCATTATTTTTTCCAATTGCTGATTGTCATCAAAAATGATTGAAACACACTCGTCTTGAGAACTGAGATGTGGCATCACTGTACCAGACAGAATGTCTTGTAAAATTAAGAGCTGGAGCAGCTAAGTGTGATGCTGAAACTGTGCCTTTATTGAAGTTTCTCAGATCAGAGAAAGGTTTCACAAATCACATAACCTGGATTTAAATATTCTGCAATCTCTTTACAACAATCCAGTCCAGGTTTGAAGTGTTTATGTTTTGTAGTTGTTTATCTAGAGAAGATTAAATGTAACGAAGATAGGGAAATTTGAGCGGAATCGCCCTTTAGCCAACTATAGCTTCGTACGTTTCCGGTTTCACCTGTACTGAGCATGCGCACGACTGCGATTGTCGGTAAAATGTAATGAGCTATTGGACAGGCCTGTGTGAATTTGATTGACAGATTCATCAGCCAATAGTGACGTTTGTTGACCTGCGCCGTCACAGGAGTCTCAAAATTCACCACAGCAGATTCTCTCAGGAATGCAGCGAGTTTCACAAATGAGAAACAGGTTTCTGATCCACATTCAGCGATTCGTGTGACCTGTGGATATAGATTACAAGTGGAAGTAAAAGTTATATTTGTGAACCAGAATGTGTGCATTTGTGAAACAAGTCGTGTGCATTTTCAAATTTACATTAGAAGTTTGCATAAAAACTATTTTTGTGAAACAGAGTGTGCACATTTGTGAAAGAGAACATGTGCATTTCTGAATCTGAAATACAACTGTGAACCAGAGCATGTGCATTTGTGGAAAACACTACGTGAGTTTATTCTTTTTGAGACTAATCTGGCTTCATACACTTCCCCCGTTTCTTATCTCCAACATCTTCATCTGACATTGTTTCACCACAATTAGATTCATCACCTCATCGCTATTCATCCTTCACACAGACACTAGAAACAGAAATGTACTTCAATCCAACTCATCAGGATTTTACCACTCTATGTGCTGGTGCTCATGGGAAATGCAGTCTTTCTTTAGGCAAAAACACTACCGCTTTTATCCACACTGGGCCACCAAAATCAACCAAAACTGAAACTTTATTGGTGTTGCTTTATTTCTAATATTTCAGCTGCTTAATGTAGTAACAGCATTTATTACCTATAGCTAACACTGACAATCCAAAACACTGAGTTAAAAACTGACATGGAAGTATAAAGATTTACCCACGTCTAAGAACTGTTGACCACCTGCTTCGTTCTAGGCTGGCTTGAACCCTTTGCACCATTGCAGACAAAAACAAAAAAACAACACTAGTGTGTTGTGGTGTTAAATAAATATGGAAACATACTCACAGACACTTTTAGTCAATCAAATTCGAGTCTCCAGCTTATCCAGCATGTTTGTGTTTGGTGTCTGGGAGTGAAGAGGGCAATATGAAGCATTCAGAGAGCAAGAGGAATGTCACGCAAACACATCTCAGAAAATTACCATGATTTGAATCACAAATATACGGACTGTGGGATTTAAACCAATAAATGATCATATTTTGTATATATAACGGTGTTGGGGTTATTAGTTATAAAATGACATTTTATAACTAATAACTTTTTTAATAGTATTAGTTGAATTCAGCATTTACAAAAGTCCATACTGTTGCAATGAGGAGCATTTATATTAACATTTATGAAGAACTACACAAATCACACAACAAAACAACAAAAAGATCATTTCCATATTCAGGTTTCTTTGGTGTTTCCACTATGAAAATAGTTCTAAGCATTTTGGAGGGGATCTATATCCTATATGTGGATGGTTGGGATCTTTTCATCAGTTGTCCGATCATTTCTTTATGTTGTTTTTTGGTTTGTATCTTATTATTAATTTGTTGCATTAATACAAAATCTTTGATCTAACTCCATCTTACATCCCTGCATCAACGTAGTTTAGTCCAAAGGTTTTACACAACATCCCAATTAGCTGAAAACACAGCAGATGTAACGCTGACAGCCCACAGAGTCTGTACTTGCTCAGACTGTCGCTGGTTAATACGCAGGTTAAAACAGGGACATTGTATGTAGAACGTCGTTAGCAATGCTAATTATGCGAATCAGAGGGAAACGACTGTCCGCGCACGCCTGTGAAGCCGAATCTGTGATCTTTAGCTCACAGAGAGCAGAGGAGATAGGAGATAATTTAAATGTTCAGAGGCCCGAGGCTTCAGAAGCTGGTTTCATGTCATGTTTGGGGAGGCGAGAAGACGAAATGTGATCTCTCTGAGAGCTTGTGTGAGTTTGTGCGCAGGCAGAGGGATACTGTACTCGCTCTCTCTGAGTCACAGACAGCCAATTATAAAAACCCAAAGGCTGCCTCTTCCTCTTCCTCTCTCTCTCTCTCTCTCTCTCTGCTCGGCTGCTGGATTCTCTCCCTACCTCTCTCCTCCCGCCTGTCTCAATCTCCATCTCTCTCTTTTAGCTCTCTAACTTGTTCTTTCTTTTTTTATCTGTGTCTCTGCTGCACCATCTCTCAGTCTAAACAGAAACCTCCACCTCATTAGTGGAGTAAAGGATGGGAAGAGGCAGAAAAGAAAGAATGTGGATGGTGAGATGAAAGAAGAGGAGAGAGGTGAAGAGTTTAGAGGAGATAAAAGAGAGGAGGATATGAAAGGAGCCAAGGAGACAGCAATGGAAAGCAGAAGAGACATTAGGGGAAATAGATGATGGGGTAAAATTAGATTAGATTCGACTTTGCTCCTGCCTAAATAGAAATTAGATTTTCTGAATAGGAGGTGCTTTTATGCAATATTACCCCCCAGTTTAGCTGCATTTGCTTTTTCTACTTGTTTTCCAGTTCTGTTAATTGCACCAGTTTATTCTGTTAGTGTCTTGCATAATGGAATAAATAGCATGAGGGGTAATGTTGCTGAATTAAAGGAGGGAACTCTTCTGCTGCAGGGCACAATAAAAAAAATCTAAACTTTTTAGATTTGTCTGATGCTTAATAGTCTTCTTCTTTTCTACTTTGCATTTGAACAAGTTATAAACCTAAGAAACACTAGAGTCCATAAATTGAGGTCTCCCTTGATCCCCTTTGACTTGGTGCTCTGCCTGTTTTATTTTTATTTATTTTATTTTGTTTTACGAAGGCAGTTGAATTAGCTTTCTCTCAAATTAAAATGCGTTTCCGACAATTATCAGAGCTTATTGAAGATGCTTGAAGCAGAAACTAAAAGGTGAGAGGCTGATTTATCAGGAGAAAATGTTTGTGTGATCAGAGTTTGAGTTGGTGTGTTTTCAAACTGGTGAATCAGTTGAAGTTGTACGGCTCAGTGAGTATCTCCCTGCATTACTGGGCTAGAGTTTCATGTCAGGGTTGAAGCCTTGGAGAGGTTTAAAGCTGTGGGGTAGCAGCAAAAATCAAATGTGGGAGAGATTAGTGAGAACAACGCTGTAAGATCAAAAAGGGGATGGTGAGATATGAAATGCATTTGATACTGTGGATTATTATATATAAAGACATTTATGTTCATGTTCAGATTGAAAGTTTGATGTTAGAATTATGATACATTTTGCAATTAAGATATTGAAATTTAAAGTCAGTTGCAAAACATGAATTTATTAGAAAAATTACTGAGTATTATTTCATATATTTTTATTTGACTTGGGGTGTTTAGATTTGTGTTTGTGTTTGTTTTGCTCACTTTCAAGATTAATCATTAGTTACTTAAAGGTACTTAATTTTGGTTAGTTCATTTTGGGATATTGGTTTTTCTATTGTGTTTTTCTTGTTTGGATTTAAAGGTTTTTCACCTATGGTGGCCTTGACAACTTTCAAAACAACACAGAAAAAATAAACTTAGTGAAGTCTTGTTCAGCACCTTCAAAACAAGCTACCTTTTCAAGTGGGTGGAAATCTGCAGTCAAAGGAGCAGCAAGAGGAACCACTTGACTTCAGGGTTTTTAAATCCCAAGTATTGCATAGAACTCTGTTTAGTCCATCATGCAAACATGGAGACACTTAGCAGGACCTAGCAAGGCCCCGTGGTAACTCTGGAGGAGCTGCAGAGCTCCACAGCTCAGGCGGGGAAATCTCTGCTTAACTCGGCTCTATAGTTAAGGAGGATTTCCTTACAGTGAAGTAGCAGCTTTAGTGGGTGAGGGCATCACATATTAGACTTTAGAACGTAGTGGAACGTGATTTGTGCTTGACACAAAAAACGAAAGGGAACAGTTGGACATGCAAAGTCTTTTTGACGAACTAATAAAAAAATCGAATCAAAAGATGCCGTAGAATGCAAAGTTTCGGTGAACCTAAGGATCTTAGGTTTATATAATTGTATTAGCAAAGATAAGATATTGCGTAAAACAACACTAAGTAACTTTTCAACCTTCATAAAATATCTTCATAACTTTTGTGATCATATGTCGACTTACAGCTCGTTGAATGACTCCTCTGTCATGGCCCAAGGGCGTCCTTATCACTTTCATCGGCACAAAGCAACTTTGAGTATGGTGGCAGGAACCCTGCCTTCCACACAGAACAACTACAAATGTGCTGACTACTTTACTGCATACGTCACTTCCCCCGTTTCTTATCTCCAACATCATCCTCTGACATTGTTTCACCACAATTAGATTCATCACCCCATCGCTGTTCGTCCTTCACACAGACACTGGAAACAGAAATGTACTTCAATCCAACTGCAGGGGACCGAGAGATCATGATTTTACCACGCTATGCGCTGGTGCTCATGGGAAATGCAGTCTTCATTCAGACCAAAACACTACCTCTTTTGTCCACCGTGGCCGCAAATATCGGCCAAAACTGAAACTGCTTTAGTGCTTTTAAAGTTAAACATTTTACGTCACTTCTTTTTATAGATATTAAGCACTTCTGTTCCAGCATATTTTGTATCCCGGATTTAGTCACATATACATTTTTAGGATCATGACCTGAAACTGTGCGAGTTTGTCTCTATACATCAGAAAGTCCCCAAAATTCACTGCTTGTCCTTCCAGAAATGTTTCATTGACACTGAGTCAGCTTGATGGTGATTTAGCTCCCCACAACAGCTGAAGATTTTTGTTTTGTGTTGCAACAGTCACGATTTCTGGAATGATTCACGCTAATTAAAATCAGAACTGGTTCTTATCAGGTTTGTTGTATCAGATGATCCCTCTTTCCCTGGAGATAAAATAAAATCCTCATGCTTTTATACCTGGTAACCTTAGTTTGCATGATGCTTTTTTTCTATGAATTCAGATTGATATCTGGTCTTTTATGTGTTTCCACATTAGTATTTTTTAAAATGCGTTATGACTTCGATGAAGCATAAAACTGTTTTGATAAAAGTGTGGGAGCAGAGTAAAGCTTGCTTCAGATTTTTTCTACCTTTTGGACAACATATTGTTATTATCCAGGATTTCTTTTCTAAAAAAATTGCCTAATCTATTACCCTAATGAATGCTCTATTGATTTTGGACAGTGGAATGTTGGATCCTTATGCTACCTGCAGGTCATTGACTGTCATATTCAGACAAAAATCAGTGTAAGTAAATCCAAAGTGAAATTGTTCCTCTAACTAAACATTCAACAGTTTGAGTTTATATAATTTATAAAGCACAGATGGTTTCACCTGAATAAATATTCTTTACCTCCTTTTGTGGTCAACAGCTTCTCTATTTCTCCTTCTGACTTTAGCAGCAGGGTTGTCAAAAATCTTGAATATTGAATGGATTGTGTGTTTGTTACGCGTCAGTGTGTAACGTTCTGATGCGCTCATTGTGGCTCCGCTAAGCTTTTTCATCTCCCTCGCTTGTTCAACAAATCACAGACATTTTTCTGCAAGAGAATAATCCCTCCTAATAATGTTTGGCCGTTCGCAGCTCGGCTCATCAGACGAGTTCGGGCGCTGCCGGCTGTTGTATCAGTGTAACTGTCATGCACAGCCCTAATAAATATCTTAGTAGGTGTTTATGCGCAACTTCTGTTCTCCTCCGTAAAGCATGTTCTCTGATTTGTTCTGTATATATGGGGAGGCGGTGAACATCCTCTTCATGAGACAGTCTCTTCAGTCAGAAGCTTCTTCAGTTTAGTTGCAAAACAGAACTCTACAGAAGATCTTTCCTGCTTAGAGCCATCACCATCTACAAGAACTCCTCAGTTAAATGAGATACTCCAACATTTAATTTGGAAATAAAGTATTTTTGATTTGATTTGATTCATTGTTTACTTCGATAAGGTTACGGACGGAAAGAGAACAATGCAAAAACTGCCACTATTTCAGACCCCCTATAAAAATGCTTAAAACCGCCTGTTTTGATAGTTGAGACGTAAAAACATAACTTTATACGAATTAATACAAACTGTGGAAACTGTTAGTGCTGCTGTAGAAGACAACTTTCAGTCTTCACTTCTACTCTTTCTGCTTAATTAGCCAATCAGAAATTAAATTGTACCTGCAGGGATTGGCTGCCTTTCCGAACACCAACCAGTAGCGAGTTAGGTAGAATTGTGTTTTATAGTTAAAATATCCCAATTGTATTTTTTCTTTCAGATATTTCAGATTTTCTGAAGATTTTTCCAGAAATCATTGTAGTTTTTTTTCCAGAGAAACATCCAGGTGTACTGAACTGTGAGCTCTTAATTTGAGTGCTAAAAGGATAACAACCATCTTTACATGAAAGTGAATAGTGATATGAGTTCAGGCTACACTTTGGACCCTGTGTAACTGTGAGGTTTAATCACATGAAGAGCAAAAAAGACAAAAAAAAAGCTGTGAAATTGTATTTAGTTTAGTCACTGAAAATATCTAATTTTGTTTTGGAGCATTACTTTTTAGAGCTCCTCTCTGAATTTGGCTGCGAAGGTCATCACATCAGAAGCGTGTGAAATCCAACAGGCTTCTCAAGACTTTGGCTCGGATTATGATGTGTGACAGTCGGATCGTTAAAGGGCTGAAGTGTGTTTACTTTCTCAGTCGGCGCGCGTGTTCATGCTGTAATTTCACTTGATGAAGAGGTGTGTGTCCAGCATTGCCTCCGACAGCTGTGCCGCCGAGAGCGCTGCAGTCGTCACGCGCCATCTGCCAGGCGCACGGGGGGGTGGGGGCCCACGCAAACACACGGACGCACGCATGCCTGCCGTCAACATGTTGTGATTGAAGCAAACGGGGAGATCTACCACCTGTCGTGGCTTCCAGCCACCTACTCCCGTCTCCCTCAGTTGGGCTCTCGTGGTCGCACACACTCTCTCATGCACTGCACGTCACCGCAGGCTTCGCCTCTTCTTTTTAGACGCCATCTAATATTAAGTGTTGGCATGTGTGTCTGCAGAGCCTGTGTGTTTCACTTAGCCAGCATGCTTCTGGAACGGTTGCTTTAAAATATCAGGATCTCTCAATGGAGCTCCTGAGAGTTGCTGCTGTCTTTGTCTGTGTGCGTGTTTCACTCCGGTGCTGAATTTAAGCTCAGATGGATCGCACCAAGCTGCAGTAATAAATCTGAAGGGCCAGCAGCTTGTTTTTGTCTTTTAAGCTTTTTAATAACACACCAACCACTTTTAGTGTGGCAGTGAGGATGTCTAATGAACTGCTGTTGCTGACTGCTGGACACTTAATGGTCTTTTTTTATTCACTGTTGTTCTTGTTTCCTGTTGGATGCAGTCCCAGCCGGAAAAGAACCTGCGATTGTGGCTAATTTTACGTACTAAATATACGTTCGTTCATACAACGGTGCAAATATGCTCACTCAAAGATGGAGCAAGACAAGCAGCCCACGGCGTTCTAGTCAAAGCCACCTGACCCACACCACTGTGTGACCACTTTAACTCACTGCTGTAATCATAATAATTTAAAGAAAATCAACGTGTTACAGGTAATTAGCAGGCTTACCTGTAACTGACTGTCTAGTTGAGGTTGCTTGTAGTTTTTCTCAGCTTGATACTCTGCAAGAAAATGTGGTTGAAACCCAAATGTGCATGTCAGCAGCCGCCTCGACTACAAACCCATAGATCTAACGAGCTAGTTAGAAGAACCAAGACATCCAGCTAAATATGAGTTTAGTTAACAGTTGCTGCAGGCAGAGTTAGTGGAGGTGGAAGACTTCATTCGGTTAAGTCCTGCCTGCTTTACATGGTGGATAATATCCATATTCTGGTCTCTCATCCCTCTCTGCCCCCAATTCTTAACGCCTGTGATCACAGTTAGCAACGAAATGTTTAAGGTTCTTTATGCGGTTTCACCAATATGTTTCAGTAGGGTTTGGCGATCTGGATTGAAAAAACAGAGTTTTGATAAAATTACAATATTTATGAAGCAAGAATAACAAAAATATTGCTATTCAAAAATGTGTCAAATTGATTTGATTGTTTATCACACCGGGTATATAAAGAAATGCAATTTATTTTATTATATTACTAAATAGTACAGTAAATGCTTAAAAAAAAATAGATCATTACTTAAATAAAGAGGGAAAAAAATGTGCAATTACCAATTGGGCAGGTTTTTGGAGTTTTCAAAGATCACTAATTTTAATTTTCCTTAATTTTTCAATGTAACAATACTTCACAATTCTTCTCGTGACAGGAATTCAATATGACTACAATAAACGATAAGATAACGGACAACAAAGGGTGTTCCTGCTGCGCTAGTTCAAGTCCAGCATATCTGAGACTAATGGAAAACCAAGGCTGAGTGAAAAACACAGAGTCAAGCGTCACTAGTGACACATAACGTAAAAATGACGAATAATAAATGCAAAATTCACCCTTGTTTATCTATTGGTAACTCATAGTCTGCAGTATTTACATGATGGACTTATCCCTGTTAGCTCAAAGCTTACATTACTTGCAACTGGTGTTATTGGTAGCTTTTATGGTCATTTATTATATTTTATCTTACCCTTTTTATGACATTTTATGACAAAGAGCAAGTATGAAAAGATTTAAAAGGTTTTATTTTTTCTTCTGTGTTCTAGCTGGTGGAGGAACTGTGGTGTTGGGTGGTGGCACTGGTGATTGGGACTTTGGGAAGGGGGATTGCCGTTGAACGAGGGTGTGAATGTGGATTTTGGCCGGATGTGTGTGTGTGTGGGTATGCTTGTGGGCTTTTATATATAGATATATAATTGTGGGTTTACTTAATTAATTTTTTAATTTATTGTGAATTTTGGATCAAAAACATAAATGTTAAACAGGAAGGAACTTTAAGTTAGTTTAAGTGCCATATGAGGGAGAAGGGAGGGGTATGAAAGATTATTTTCACTTCTTCATTCCCTTTTTAAAACAACTTATGTTAATCACTAATCAATGTTGGATATCAGAGTAAATATACTTACAAAGGTTATTTAGTTCAACATTTTCTTTACCTCGGTTCCTATTTATGTTCAAATGATTTTAATTGATTGGGAACAGAAAAAATTATTGAATGTTTACCAATTACTTTTTTGTGTGGCACGTTGTTGTTTGTTTGAAGTATTTTTAAAATGTAATTTTTTTTTACTATAGAATAGAATAGAATGCCTTTACTAATATACTATTATTATTTGTTAATTTCTTAAATTGATTTATTTATTATTTGTAAATTTTTTTATTTGTCTGAAATAAATTCCATTCCAATTCCAATAAATAAGAGATTCTTTCCAGGATTTTGCATATTAGCTAATATCCACTATTATGACAGAGACATGTGAGAAATGTAATATAA
Organism: Orestias chungarensis; assembly: GCA_032876305.1. NCBI lineage: Eukaryota > Metazoa > Chordata > Actinopteri > Cyprinodontiformes > Cyprinodontidae > Orestias > Orestias chungarensis. Next base: position 197,632 of record JAVLVB010000407.1, on the reverse strand, counting down.
CACATTAACGACCATAGTTGCTATGGATAAGTTCAGCTGTGTTGTGGCTAACATGCTGTATAACTGCTAATGGACCAAAAAGGGTTACAGGAAATATCCTTTCACAAGTTCTAGTATTGCTTTTGTAACACCAAACAAGGTGTTTGTTTTCATTTTCAAATCCCTTCCATCCCTTTGAATAGACCTCTTTCTTGTGTTTCAATGAGAACATCTGATTTATTAAGGTGCAAAACATGTCTAAATATAGATTACAAGTTACAACACACATTACTAAACGCTCTAGTTTAGTTGTTGTCATTGTTTGACATTATTTTAGGTTAAACTGTTTATAGTCATTTATTATATTTATTATTATTTTTCGTTGGTCATTCAAACATGAAATTTTGATTTAACCTTAACATGTGACCTCTTCATGCCTCCGTTACCTTTGTCATTACACATCTTTAGATGTGCAATTAGTATGCAGTTCATTCTGCTTATGTTTGTTTATGTTTCCGCTTAATCTTAAGAAATGAAGTAAATTCATCATATAGATCTGCAGCGACCTTGTTCTCTTGTTTTTGTCCATTATAGCAGAAACTCAGTTAAAATGGACGGCGCTGAAGTAAGCTGTTACTTCCTATTCTGGATCAATTTGCAAGCTGTGTGTTAATGACTAATCGGTAACAAATGGCTTATGTAACTGAGTGGCTGCACAAAACTTTGACACTAAATACTGGAGTTTTTTTTTTTTTAAATCTTTGTTTTTTGTTTTTTGTGTTCACATAATAAAGGCAGGAAGCCTAGAGGCTGCAGGCGTTCATTATTTGACAGGAAAGGGGCATTTATCACCGAGATTAACGGCACGCTGCGCCATTTGCATATTAGGAAAATATATTTTTTAGCTCAATAAATCACTTGAAGCTCGAGGTTGGGAGTTGCTGGTGTGCGGAACATCAAAAGAAGAAGAAAAAACGAAAAGTTTTCATTTGTTCAGAGGCTGAGCATCACGTTTCACACCGTACTGCAATCTTTAGGCATTTTAAATGTTAACCCCTGTGTGAGGGGTGGCTTCTTTGTTCCTCTCTGTCTGCAATGTTAAAACTATTGATTTATCACATTTCGTAGCATTATGCCTGTAAACACTATATTTTGTCATATAAGTGAAGAACTTGACAAAATAATTCAGCTGCTTAGTTCAGCTTTACCCAAACAGAGGCATCACCTCAGAGCCTGGGTTTAACCAACCCTGTTCTGTTAAAGCTTATTATGATAAACTTAAAACAATGAATGGTCTTTCATTTTTGTTCCAAATAAAATAAAGGGTGTTGTCTGCATTTTTTTAACGCTTTAGTCTAAAACCTCTACATTGAACCATTTTCCAGCCTTCTGACTTCAGAAGTCATTCAATTTGTAACCATGTGACCTAACCTAACAGAACCGGACAGCTGAATGTAAATATCTTCAGCTCTTCAACTTTATCTGACCTTAATAGAAAAACACTAAAAACACAACTAAATATAGATGTACCCATACGTTCAGGTGGTCGTGTCCTGCTGGTTTGGATCAAAGCATATTTATCTACAGCAGTGGCCTAGTCAAAGTCTTGACCCGCATCCAGCTCAGAATGTTTGGTGAGAATTGAGCTATTTTATCAAAAAGAATTAAGAAGAAATGCTGCGCTTGTCGAGATGTGTTGCGGTTTGAATGACTTCCATTCACAGCTGGAGTTAGAGTTGTTTCCACAAGGGCTAAAAATAAAAGCAAGCCGCACATTTCACATTTATAACGTTCAGACAGCCACAGATCATTTTGCTTTCCTCACTACTTTTTGTTAGCCTGTAATTATTAATGCTATGTTTGGGATCTGGATCAATTGGTAAATAGGTCAAAGAGTATAAACGCTCCATAATATCATATTAAAATAATGACTTTCAGGAGTTTCAATGTAAGTCTTCAGTTATTTCAATTTCACATGTGATTTGTATCGACAGTGATCTAATGATTACCTGTTTTTACAAGGGACTGCTAGTGTATACTATTATTATGGGGTGTTTGTGCTTTGAATAAACGGCGGCCTGGGAGGCTCTCCAAAGCAGCACGTCTGCCCTCCAAAGACAATCTGTTTACCTCCGATAGCTCCCATTAAACCGGAGGAATACGCGCACATTAACACCTCGCCACACTCTCCCTGATCAGCTTTGATTAGGCCGTCTCTGACATAGTATCTTTATAGGAAACGTACGTCAGTCTAATGTCTGATGAAAACAGACATTAATGTGTCTGTGATGTCACCCAAGTTATGATGGTTCCCAATTAAGGAATGAGCTGAGAGCAGTGACTGGCTGACTAACTAACCAAGTGCGTGTGAGTTTGTGGGTTTTCTCTAATAGCTTCAGATTGGTGCATAAATTGGTGGCCAGATGGTCGTTTGCTTTCTGAAATTGTCCTGCATCTTCAAGGTGACATGTTGGCAGTCTCACGCTTTGCTCAGGCCCAACAAACCTGATCTCACTAATGATGTCGTGCAGGGTGACTGCGTGAACGCATTGTATGTTAAATCAACTGAATCTGTTGCTTAAAACAAGGATGTGTGTATGTGAGTACTTATTTTGCCATTTTACATCTCCAGCTGTTGCAGCTATTAAATATTGAAAAGGGATCATCCGTGAGAAATTGGCGCAGAGCAATATTACACCAGATCCCATCGTTAGGTGTTAAAACGACTGCTGGGTTGCATCTTTAATTCAGAAAACTAACTTTATGGGCAGTTTTTCTGTTAAGTTACCAGTTGCTTCTCCCCTCGGTAGTGTTTTTCCTGAAGGAAGACTGCATTTCCCATGAGTAACATAGCGTGATAAAATTGTGATCAGTTGGATTGAAGTTCATTTCTGTTTCTAGTGTCTGTGTGAAGGATGAATAGCGATGAGGTGATGAATCTAATTGTGAAACAATGTCAGATGATGACGTTGAGTATAAGAAATGGGGGAAGTGACGTATGTTATAAAGCAGTCACCACATTTGTAGTTATTTTATGTGCAAGGCAGGGTTCCTGCCACCCTCTTAAAAGTTCCCTTGTGTCAGTTAAAACGATACGGACCCCCTTGGGCCATGACAGATGTGTCATATTGAAACCACCTTATTGTAGCAGTGAGTGTAAACATTATCCTGCTCTCCAAGCCTTCGACCACTCCTGGTTTACATAATATAGAGTTGCCCTCTCTTTACGGTCCCGCGAGTGAAACAATCCCCAGACTATTTGTGTATCTTTTCTTTTACAATCTTCTCCAAAGAGAAAAGTCAAAGAAACCAAATCTTTCCAACTAAAACATCACCTCCTGGTTGCCTTCGTAGTCATTCACCATCCTGTCTTTTTTCAGATAAGATAATCATTTATTAGTCCCACAAGTGGTGAAATTGCTGGAAATATGATTAATCATGATCATTTGCAGATGCAGTTTGGTGTTAAACACAGCAAGTGTTCAGCTGATGGAGAGAAATAGATATTATTACTTCCTAAAATCTAACCCTCCATCTTTTTGGCAACCATTCTGCCAATGGAAAAAGTTTTTTAAATCAATCAAATCAAAAAAAGTTTATTTGTAAATTAAATGTTTTAATTAGGGAGTTATTATAGATGGTGATGGTTGTGGGCGGGAAAGATCTCCTGTAGCAGTCCATTTTACAGCTAAACTCCAGAAGCCTCTGACTGAAGAGACTACAGACCTTTCTGCATACATCGGTTCTGCAGTGTTTTGTGCAACAGTTGGAAATTAAACACCAGGAACATGGTAGGAAGAATCTGCTTGTTTTTCCAAGGTCTAATAGTCCTTTAGAGATTTCATCTCTGAATACGTTAAATAATTTACAGGAATCTGTAGCTTTTAAAACACAACACAACTTTTATTTATTTGAATTTTGCAAGGATGTGTTAGATAAGTAGTTTGAAACCACAAAGTCTTTCCAGTTTAGACCTAAACTATTGAAGTTGACTGTGTTTCTTTCAGCGCGATCCACCTCTAAGTCCAAATTTAAACTTTCATGCTCGTCGGCACTTGCCCTGAATAAAGTTGGTAAATGTAGTTTTTAATAAGGCTCGACGGCAGCTGAGGTTCTAAATAATTTGGATTTTTTTTTTCTTGACGCACAGAGAAAAATCAAACTTGGATAGTGTCATGTTGTATTTATAGACATGTCTGTTTAGATCCACCTGACATCAGAAATTATCTCACAGTTGTGCCTTCAAACATTTTAAGCCTGTGTGTTTAGAGACCACGGCCTCTAGTTAGATTATTCCATCTGCTGTTTTCTTTTTCGTGAATGTTCTTCGTATCTAAAAGCAGCTCAGAGCTCCGATTGTTTGACTGACAAATAGACACTAGTTGTATTAAAGCAATGATAAGTAACTTTTCAACCTTCCTAAAATATTTTTACAACTTTTGTGATCAAACGTCGACTTACAGCTTGTTGATTGACGCCTCTTTCACGGCCCGAGGGGGTCTGTATCACTTTAACCAGCACTAAGAAACTTTTAGGAGGGTGGCAGGAACCCTGCCACACAAAACAAGTACAAATGTGCTGACTGCTTTACGGCATACGTAACTTCCCCCGTTTCTTATCTTCAACATCATCATCTGACATTGTTTCACCACAGTTAGATTAATCACCTCATTGATATTCATCCTTCACACAGACACTGGAAACAGAAATGTACTTCAATCCAACTGCAGGCAACTGGGAGATTATACGAAGTTATGCGCTAGTTCTCATGGGAAATGCAGTCTTCCTTAAAAATAAAAAAACACTGCTGCTTTTGTCCACACTGGGCTGCCAAAATTGACCTAAACTTAGACTTTTTTAGTGTTGCTTTAAATAATCAGGGATAATTACATCCCCAGACTGTTCAGTATCATTTTCAAATAACCAGCAACTTCACTGGGCATCGATTTCAATAACTTCGAGCATCACAGACCCATTTAGTTTTTTAAAGTTGATTTTATTTGCAGTTTTTCTGAAATACTGACCGGATGTTTGTTCTTGTTGGTACGTCTCTCAGGGCAGTCTTGGGTTCCCTCTGGCTTCTCTGTATTCTTTTTACAGCCATAAACCATAATTGTTAGCTCAGTTGTTTGCTTTAAATTCCTCCTGATAAGTGGGGACAAGCATTTGTGATCATGTCACAAAAAGTAAGTGCAAAAACTCGACTCAACTCAACTTTCTATTTAATGTAATTTCTTTAATAGTTTAAGAGTGAAGCTGCAGATCTACATAAAAATCAATTGTAATTCACCATAATAACTACACATGTCATTTATTATTTGTACCTGTGGCTAATGGGATCAGTAAAGGCAGCAGGTTTGAAAAACCCTGAAAAAGGCAAAAAGCCTTAAATTGTCTGTAAAAACTTCCCGTCTGGAAAAAAATGCCTCATCTTAAAGAGCATAATTTTAAAAAACAGCAGCAAGGCCTCCCTTGACAGAGTTTTCCATTTTGTTTCGTAGCAACAGCTGAAATGGCAGCGGCTCCTCCTCAGAGCTAAGTGCTGAAGGTTCAGAGAAAAACAGGACATCAGCACTTTGAAGAGAAGGTCGTGTGTGTGTGTGTGTGTGTGTGTGTGTGTGTGTGTGTGTGTGTGTGTGTGTGTGTGTGTGTGTGTGTGTGTGTGTGTGTGTG
>JAVLVB010000407.1:143336-180181 GCA_032876305.1 Orestias chungarensis | reverse complement strand
GAACTTTGATGATCCAATCAGATTCCCATCTATGTGTGGGTGATTTTCCACAACATCAGCCCTGAAATGTTTATTTCATTTATGAGGTTTTTCTGTGTTTTACCTTTATTTTAATCATCTCTACTTGCAGAATTAGTTAGAATATCACTGATCAACCTCAACCTACATCCATCCATCCGTTATCTAATCCAATCCTGATCTCCCGGTCTTCTGCAGTTGGACTGAAGTACATTTCTGTTTCCAGTGTCTGTGTGAAGGATGAATAGTGATGAGGTGATGAATCTAATTGTGGCGAAACAATGTCAGATGATGATGTTGGAGGTAAGAAACGGGGGGAGTGACGGATGCCGTAAAGCAGTCATAACATTTGTAGTTGTTTTGTGTATCAGGGTTCCTGCCACCCTCCTCAAAGTTACTTAATGTTACTTTAAGCAACATCATAACCCCAAAACAGCAGAACACTACAGTGGATGAAAGATTTTTTTATTAAAGAGGTATTTAAAAGTTTTCAACTTCTCTGAACGTTCTTAGATACACATGTTTGAACCATTTTTATGTCCGGTCCTTCCTTTTTATCACCTCCTGCAGATTTACCATTAAATGCTGTGCAAATGGTCATAAGCTTTACAAAAAGAACCCGACAGTAAGTCTGCTGACAGATATTGTACCATTAAAGCAAACATAAATAAGTTATTCATTTACATTTTATCAGTTCAAACACACTTTACGTTTCTTCATATATGATATCATCCTTTAAACTTTAATCAAACTGCAGGGTCAGGCTGAGTTGGCGTCTCTGTGGTTGAACTGAGAGCTATTGATTCAAAGCTAAAGTAACAAAAGTTAGAGCCGTGTAGTTTTATCATTAATCTTTTGTTCATCTTCGCCTGATAGACCCACGCAGTTTGAAATTTGTCTGTTGAACGACTTTTTGTCCCGTTGACACTTTTATTTGTCTTTAAATTAGTTTAAAGTAGTTGTATAGTTTGATAGCATAGTTGTATAGTTGTATATATTTCTGACTGAACCCAATAGAGTTTGTCATTTTGAATGGTTTCTCTTTTTGTTCCGTTCTCTTTTGTATTATATTGTATTAAACTTCACTTTGTTTTATATCATTTGTCTTTATGTAAAGTTTCTAATGTTTGAAGACAAACAAGCGTTGCTGCCTTCTTATTTTGTTTCCTCGTGTATATTTCTTCTTCTTTTTTCTCTTAAATCCTTGGCCTCTCCTCTCATCTTCTTTATCCGTATCCTTTCTTCTTTCCTTCCACCTTCCTTTCAGCCTCTTTCTTTCATTATTTTAATTTCCTATTCCCTATCTCTTCTCTTACCTGTTTTAATTCCATCCTCTTTCTGTCCATCTACAGCTCATCTATTTTTATATCTTCCCAGTTTTTGGATTGTTTGCACTATTTGTATGTATCCTTGTGACTACGATCTCTGAAACTTTGTCACATCCCTGGGCTGGCACAAACAAACACACGCAGACACAAACTCCTGCACGCATATGCCCAACACACACTTGGGGAATATGAAGCTTGTTGTTATCGGCTCCTACATCAGTCATCTGTCAGCACAACTTTTATCTCTACATCTCTGTCTGCCTGTCTCTCTGCCTCGTTTGTCCTCGCTCGTTCTCTCTGTCTCCATGAGAGCGCACACACACTTAAAGGGAAGCAGCACGTCTCTTTCTTCTTATCGTTCCTCTCTGGTAGAACTGCAGAATAAATCAACTGAGGCGAAAAAAATAAAAAGTACAAAGATGAAGACGAGAAGATAAAGGGATGCTGGATGCAGAGACGGCCTTGATGGGATGTGATATGACGGATATATGTTGAGCACATTTTACATTCACGTGGAGAGAGAGGGACAGACTGCAAATCAACACAAAGTGAGACGGAAATGAAAGACGGTTATATGAAAATCTTGCAAATCAGGTCATGAAGTGCACCTATAGCTGAGGATGTTTTTAATATGAGCCCCTCCGTCTTTATTTTATGACAACAGTTTCACGCTTTGTCCGGTAACACGGCCAAACCATTTTAGGCTTTGCTCTCTAATTCACCCAAACTGGGCTGCACCTCCTGTAGTCTCATTTCTACTCTGCTCCATTTGGTTTAGAGGTGACCTCAGATATTTACGAAGGTTAGGAACTGCTAGTTTGAGTAGTTCCAACAGCAAATACGGGAATCAAATTGGGAGTTAATGAGGTGCCGATAGTATTATTTCACAGCCGGGTTCCCGTGTGCAGTGACTGAGGCCTTTTACCGACATGTTAATGCAACAAATTAGGACTTAGGCTCATATTCTTAACCAGAGAAAACCTTATCATGAGCCTACGTCTCAGCCTCAAGGACAGTTTCGCGCACAACATGTGAAACATGTGTTGCTGTGATATATCTAATAAAGATCTGCACAATGAAAATGTGAAGTTCTTCTTTCAGAGTTTAAACACAAAATAAAAGGGGGCTGGACTTCATGAAAATGCAAACTCTGACTTTGGATGATGTACTCAGCGTTTTCTCTGTTGCCTTATTTCAGATGTTTAATCAGAAGATTCGCAGGCTTGGTCCAGAGCTAAACAATCTAAAACTGCACAGCTTATCTTCATGGGTTCAAAGTGAAGAAGAGATTTCGCTGGAGAATATGCTTAGATTTAGATAAATAGCAGGTCCAAATAAATTATTTAACTCAAACAAGTTTGTGCTTGTTTCATAACAGAAAAAGAAAAATGCATTTAGGGCAAAAAAACTCATAATATTCATTAGTAATACGATTCCAGCACCATATTTATAAGAACAAACGTTCATCAGCAGTTACTGTAAAAGTATAGCTGTAGATCGGCTGAGAGCCACTAATACAGAAAACTGGGCTTCATAAAGACCTTAGCAGAGACAAATATTAAAGCGCTATTCGTGCAGAAGTACATACAGCTGAAACATGTTTTTATAGCAGTATTTTTTAATCTTCCAAACAAGTAAGTTTGTTCTAAGCCTGTAATTTGGACAGCTGTCATATAAAAACAAAGTCAGCTCAGTTAGCTGTTTAGTCTTAAGTATTCGTTGTCTGGAAAGCTTTCGTTGTGGTGCTTAAAGAAGGTGGGCAGCTGCCCCAACTGCTAACACCATGTAAACAATCTGTGTTTGTGATTGTTTGATTTTAAATAAATGGTTGAAAACACACATTTTACCATGTTTCCGATGAAATATTTCCCATCTCAGCCCATCAGTGAAGAAACGTGCAAAATTGAACCCGGTTAATAGGATGGGCCTCCTAAAAAAACATCCATCAAGTTGTCCTGTTGTATTAAGTTTAACAGGTGAGCATGCGTGAGCCAAGCTTTTTAAAGATACATGAGCAGGCATCCTGCTACTGTTTGAGAATGTCACCAATCCATCAATCTGATAGGTAAAGGCCAGTCCTCTCATTATACTGTGTGTGTGTGTGTGTGTGTGTGTGTGTGTGTGTGTGTGTGTGTGTGTGTGTGTGTGTGTGTGTGTGTGTGTGTGTGTGTGTGTGTGTGTGTGTGTGTGTGCTGCTGACCCAGTGAACACAATACACACATACACACGCACACCATTATGTGGTGTGTTTTAATGAGCGTCTTGGGAATCATCTATAATTCATTTACAACAGGTCTGGACTGATTGCTGGTTAGTGTGTGTGTGTGTTTGTGTGTGTGTGTCTTTTTATTTAGTACAATGTAGGGAGCGTTATTGTAACAAATACTACCTTGTGGGCACAAACTGATCCTCCTGGGTACCAGAACCTGATCGCCATGAAATAAAAGGGATGTATATATAATTTGGTATAATTTAAGACTAACATTTGACTTGAGTACAGGTTTAGGTGCTTTGGTAATGGTTAGGTTTAGGGAAGGGTCAGGTTTAGGCTGTAGAAATGAATGAAAGTCCCTGGAAATATAGAGAAAAATAATGTGGGAGTGCGAGTGTGTCACCTGCCCCATAAACTAAAGCAGTCAGATCTAAATCTGAATCTGTCATCTATAAAGCTAGAAACTCATTAACGCTAACTGACACATTTCTATAGTTCAGGAAAAGATAGGAATGTAAAATAGAACTTTATCAGACTTTATCTTCAGTGATGCTCTACCCTATTTAGCACCGTTTTTAGATGCATAACCAGGTTAAACATGTTGGCTAATTTGAGGACGTCGAACACAAACCTCTGTACTATAACTCATCGATGTCCATGTGACTCGCTACATCTGGAGCACACGACACACTCCTCACAGGATCAATACATCGGATGTCATGTTCACTATTCTCTCTGTCCCTGCAGGTGCGCCCCTCTTCAGTACGACTCAGATCTTCCTCCAACATCCATCATCATCACGTTCCACAATGAAGCCAGATCCACTCTGCTTCGCACCATCAAGAGGTAAGTCCTGCGCATGTTTCATGTGTGAATCATTTCCCAAAATCTGCACCTCGGACTGGTTCAGTTCATGTTTTGGGATGAATTAGTGAAAAAAATATAAATCCAATCTAAGCCATTGAGTCAGTAAAAACACTTAAAAGGGAAAAAAAAAGATTATTAAAACCAATTTAGATAAAAATATAGAGTAATATTACATGGAAGAAAAAAATATATGAATATCTTTGTAGAATTATTTTAAAAGCTTTTTTTTGTAAAGGTAAGAAACATATGAATCTTGCAAAAATGACATAACCCAATTTTTTTTTTTTAAATAGGCACTTAATTTATTTCATAAAGAATAACATTTAAAAATAAGAAAAGAACAGCTGAAAAAAATGTTTCCCATGTTTCAATGCCAAAAAAAACCCTCAAACATAAATGTAATTTTTAAGTTTTAAGTAAAACAGCGCAAGGTTATGTCTGAAACACTGAAGTAGAACTAAATACATTTATAAATGTATAAAAACCCTTTAAAAAAAGCAAATCTGGCTAACATTTAAGGTTTAATGAGAGTCGACCTCAAGCACACTTCCTAAAAGCTTCCTTTAGCTGATTTATGTGATGTTGCACTAGAATGTAATCAACAGACAGTTTTAACACCTTGACCCTGATTCTCTGAGTCTTTGTTCTGTCTTTCATTTTGATGCTATCAGCAGGTTACCCACCAACATTCAGCACAAAAGAAACCCGCTAAGGCACATTTCCTGGTGTTGGCTCCAGTTCAGCTCATTATGCCAGTCAGTCAGCAGGGACTGGCTACGTCTCCTTACTATCACAGAGGACATTGTGTGTTTTCTGTGTGTGTGTGTGTGTGTCCTTTCCCTTCAGCTCTTCTCAAAGCTCTGCAGTTTTCAACCAATTAAAAGACAATCTGTCTCCCCGGGTCCCCGCGCTCCCTTTTGGCTCCGACCGTCTCCGTGAATACATGTGTGTGTGTTAGCTCACCTATGGTGACTTGGAGCTGGAAGTGGTTTTGCTACTTTTTTCGGTTTTATTTAGTGAATTTGGAACATTTCCTCTCACTAGGGTGCAGCAAGTCCTTTGACACTTTTCTGCAACATTTCATACGCACAAGATATTAAAAACTGTCTAATGACGAACAAAATATGCCGGCTTATAATTTAACTGTATGAATAATATATTTAGCAAAATAAATGTTTGCTTCTACTTAAAATCATAGTTTTAAAGCAACACTAAGTAACTTTTCAACCTTCATAAAATACTTTCATAACTTTTGTGATCATACGCCAACTTACAGCTCGTTGAATGACGCCTCTGTCATAGCCCAAGGGGGTCCGTATCACTTTAACCAGCACAAAGCAACTTTGAGGAGGGTGGCAGGAACCCTGCCTTCCACACACAACAAGTACAAATGTGCTGACTGCTTTACAGCATACGTCACATCCCCCGTTTCTTATCTCCAACATCATCATCTGACTTTGTTTCACCAAAATTTGATTCATCACCTCATCGCTATTCATCCTTCACACAGACACTGGAAACAGAAATGTACTTCAATCCAACTGCAGGCGCTGGTGCTTATGCGAAATGCAGTCTTCCTTTAGGCAAAACAACTACAGCTTTGGCCAACACTAGCCGCTGAAATCAACCGAAACTGAAACTTCTTTAGTGCTGCTTTAAATATTGGTAAATAGTGTTTATGAAATTATTTAGTGACACTGAAGTTCCTTTTCATTTTAGAAGTTGCTAACATGCTTACATGTAAGTTTCTACTTCGAACCTAAAATATTTTTCTATTTTCTTATTCAATCTAAGTTTGGAGTGGCCTCGCTCTATCCGTGGTCTAAATTTGTTCATAAAGAATCAAGCATGTCCAAATAAAAGTGCCTATTGATCTTCCATTATTCCTGAACAATACCCTGACATACCAAACTCCTCTTGGGTCAGGCAATACAAGAGGATATTCTAACCTTTTCATGATATTCACAAGATGACCTTAATATCGGTCGTGTTGTACTCACTTGACAACTTCTCCAGTGAAGCTGAAGATCACTGTCTGATGGAGCCAGTCGAGGAGGGTCTGCCAGATGTACATGAAATTTGTTGGTTTGATGGTTGACGATCCACGATGAAGGAATTGAGACAGAGGATTTTTCTGGAGCATCCAATGAAGAGAAAAGTCAAAACCGAAGAAGAAGAAGAATATGTTTGTGGAAATAAAGTATTTTTCTGGTCTGTATTAATTGACATTTGTAAATGTCTTAATTACATGACATCCACATTGACCTCGTCAAATTACAAAGTCCTACAACTAACTTCTTCAGTTTCAGATGTTTACAGATGTCGGTTTTTAGGTTTTATCTTTCTGTGCTTTTGGGAGAAAATGAAAGCCTTGAACAGCCTGTCCTCAGAGAGGAGCCAAACACAATTAAATCGAGTGGAAAGGTGTACTCAAGGACGACCTCCCCTCAAAGGTGTTTTGTGGTTTAGCGCTTTACCCTTTGTTTTACACAACAGAGGTGTCGATGTGTTAGTTCCCTGGCTGCACTTTTCTGTTTTCCCGTTTGACTGAAGGCGGAGGAGGTTTAAGGAGAGTGGCCACTTTGAAAGAAGCGTTCGTTGGCTGTCTTTACGGGGACGGACAAGTGCTTTCCCGAAGCAGAGAAACGTCAAGAGATCACTTCACATTGCTGCTTTTTCTGTGGGAGTCAAAGCAGTTTTTAAGTAGAGAAACGTGGACAGACGGAAAACAGATGGAAAGCAGAATGAGACTTTGGTTGTCTGTAGATGTGAGGGAGCTTTCTGTTTCTGATTCCTCAGGTTAGTTCCTCAGGTTTAATATGGTAATTAATAAGTAAAGTTATTTTTTAGAGCACCTTTTAAAATGAAAATCACAAAGATCATGAAAAAACAATATAAAACATTAACAATTGTGAAAATAATGTGCATCATTGTCCACCTAAAACACTATTTACTATATTTGGTTTCTAATGTAACCTGTTTTAATTACACTTTAAAATACAAAATCACAGCTCTTCCAGAATGAATTGACTTAATGCTGCAAATTTAGTTTTCGTTTGATTAAATTATTTGAAATTGAAGCCTACATATTTTTTCATTTTCGTTCCAGAGACAAAGCAATTTGTCGACAATTTTGACAAAACAATTATTTTTGTGAAATGAGACAAAAATAAAATGAGTTGAGTCATCAATACTCCAGGTAATAAAACCAAAGTTGGAAGCCAACACAGAATCATACGCTTATGTATCTGCTGGGTCCAGGAAGTCTGCAAATACATCAAATGTCCACAATTACGTTAATATCAGGGTATCATCTCGGAGTTTTGTGCTCTTTGGGGCTCGGTCATAATCATACCTTGGCTGATTAGTTGGACATCAGAGACAATGATGGGCACTCTGAAATCTTTTCATCTTGTGATCACAGGACTGCTTTCAGAGGCGGAGCCGGTTCTTGTCGATATTTAATCAAGGGCTGATCCAAAAAAATTGATCTCATCTTCTCTGCCCCTGCTAAGCAAAGATAACCAGTCCACGAGATAAAGCCAGGCGGAGGATGAGAGCAGAAGGAGCGATGGGTCTTATGGAGACTTGCTTGGTTTTGATAGCGTTCGTTGGCTTCCCCTTAAGTCCTAAGATTATGTACAGAGCAGATATACGGGAACATGAGGGAAAAGTAGAAAACACTATCTAGTGTTAAAGGCAGGTGATTGTTAGTCATTAAAATAATGTAGCAGGGCATGAAATTACAGGTGAAACATGATTATCCATTCATCCGCTTTAGTGTTGATTTATTTTTACTTCCATGCCAAACCAGTTCTGAATAGAAGAAAAAGTCAAATGAAAACATCTTAAAGGGAGATTTGCTCTGAGATCTCGGATATATTCTTTTGCTTCTTTTCCACAAGTGGACAGCTGAGTGGGATAATTTTTCTCTTATTTCTGTTTTTGAGGGGAACTTAATGAAGACAATATTATACATTAAATTATAATTTAGCACATTGTATTTGTAAGTCAACCTTTTAGATATATATATATATATATGTTTTTGAAATGCAGCATGAAACCTGGAATACTAAGACTGAATTAGCATCATGCTACTGTATTGACACACTAATGGCTGTTATTTTATTTTTATTTTTTTGCAAAGCATATTAATGGATAATAAGTAATAGTTGTTGTTTGAACTATTAAAATAGGAAATCAAAATTTTTACTGGAGTTCTCATCTATTTCTTTTTATCCACACTGGATACCGGGAGGTCCACTGTATTAATAATAAAATAAGCATCATGCATGCGTGCTTACAACTGCGATGGAAAACATATTTTTGGATCACAATGGGGATACATAGATATGAGTAATTGGATTAAACATCTAAGCAGACAAAGTGTCTTCTAAATGACCCAATCAGATTCAGCTTGACTGTAATGAAATTGTAATCCGCATGAAAGTTGTGGTTAATCCGAAGGGCGTGCATGGAAACAATTGTTTGGTCCATGTAGTTCAGATCTGACATATCTGGCCAATTTCAACAGTGGCTATGTCAGAGGAGCCAAACTGGTCTGTTGGCGACACTTAACCGTTTAGAGACACTAAAATATCTTACAATTATCGGGGGTCAGTAAGATCCGAACTGTTAGGAGAACCTGTCACCGCTCTGCTTAGAAGCCAAATAACCTTTTTTTTAATTTAGGTTCAGCACAGACAGAAATAAAACTTCTTCTGACTAAAGCTGCAATTTTTTTTTGTTGAAGGAAGACTGCATTTCCCATAAGCACCGGCGGATAGCGTCGTTAAATCCTGATCTCCCGGTCTTCTGCAGTTGGATTGAAGTACATTTCTATTTCCAGTGTCGGTGTAAAGAATGAATAACGATGAGGTGATGAATTTAATTGTGGTGAAACAACATCAGATGATGATGTTGAAGATAAGAAGCGGGTGAAGTGACGTATGCCAAAAAGCAGGCAGCACATTTGTAGTTGTTTTGTTTGGAAGGCAGGGTTCCTGCCACCCCCCTCAAAGTAGCTGTTTGAAGCGATTCGGACCCCCTTGGGCCATGACAGAGGTGTCATTCAAGGAGCTGTAAGGCGACTTATAATCACAAAGTTATGAAAATACTTTATGAAGGTTGAAAAGTTGCTTAGTGTTAACTGAGTTTTAAGGAGACATTACAGCTGTGCTCATGCTGGTGCCTTTACTGTGAAAAAAGCCTAGTGTATGTAAACACATTTCAATAATGGTCACCATCTTACCCAAGGACACTTTACCAATATAACATGTACAACCAGACATATACTCATGTATTTCAGTTAAACACTTTACACACTCTGTTGGAAGCTGTTAACATTGATTGTTGATGAGGTTTTTTTCTATCTTTCAGTTAAACTCAAACATTGAAACTCAAAGCCAGGCCTTTAATCATTTGTTTCGTTCGCAACCGAATAAGGGAAAGCAACTTCCTGCTCTGCTCAGCAAGCCTGCATTCATCCGGGTTGTAGAGCTGCCACTACTGGATCAGCACCACATCAGCACTTTCTGATTCATTGGTCCTAAAAATGCACAGTAAAGAGTTCTGATCACTTCCTCCAACACTGATCACTCAGGATTTAGTAGAAGAAGAAAAAAAGAAAGGGGGAAGATTTATGGCGTTTGCTTGTTACAGCAGGTTTGCTGTTTGATTAAGGGTCACTCTTAAGTCCGCATCCCATCTAATTATTTACCAATCTCTTTGACCTTTGTTGTTTTTTTGTTTGTGTACTAGAACAAAGATTTATGCTAAGTTATGCCTCGAAATGATAGTGTTTATTTTAATCATGTAGCATTTAGCATTTTGATTAGACAGAACCCACCTTCGGATGGAATCAGAAATTTGTCTGGAATATTCGGTCTGGATGCTGCGGCACACATCATCAGCACCCTCAGATTTTTGCTCTATTTAGGTACCATTCAAGGCTTGTATGCAGCATAGATTAACTCTGATGAGCCTGTGCATGCAGGATCCTCCAAATAAGCAGACATGAAGAGTAAATCAGGGGAACCGGATATGGACCTTCGTAGATTAGCAGTGACAGGTATTTGATTGAGTGTGGATAAACTGGGCCTTTAAATTTAGACGAGTATATTTTGAAAATGGTGGATTTCCTCTTCCATATGTTTTAAAATGTTGATATATTGCAAAAAAAAAAAAAGTATATTTGCTATATGTTGTCCAGAAGCAAAGTTTCTTACATAAGTACAACTGAGTTACTGATAAAATGCTAACAACTAATGAATATTTTCAAAGAGAACTAAAATATTAAAATAACTACAGTTTTCCCTTATTGGCTCTATTATTGAATTTTTTTTTTCTGCTTCACATTCTTCCCCGTAGACAGGGGTTCTCTTTGCCCTACCTTCTTCATGTCTCACTCTATGCATGCATGCACTCTATGCATGCATGCTCAGTACGAGGGATTGCTTTAAAGTAAAACACAAGAAATTGGTCGGTGTGCTGATTCTGGAGGAGTGAAGGCTAAAAATCAATGACTCGATGCAATCTGCTGGGTTTCCTTAAATTGCAAAACGTTTTTAAAACTCATTTGTTTGTGATGGATGTATTTATGATTTGAATTGATATTCTTGTGAAGGGCCTTGAGACGTAATTTGTTCTAAATTTGTACCATATTAATAAACTGGTTCTTGATACTTCCTTCTTTCTCTTATGCTTTAAGATTTTCTTTCATAATCCAAAAACATGACTTTTAGGTTTATTGGTTTCTCTAAATTGCCTTTAGGTAGGGTTGTTGGCACGGTTGCTCGTCCTATCTTGTACCGTTACAGGTGTATCCCTCCTGATGGATGAAATCCTAATAAAATGCACTCCTTTTAGGTGTAAAGTAAAAAAATCTTAAATGTTCAAGGTTATAAATACTTTTTTGTCACGAAAAGATGTTGGGTGAAAGACATTAACTCGCCTGGTCAGTCAATAGAACTTGTTAAGTAACTGATGTTTGTTTGTTTTTTTATACATATTTTTTGCAATTTGTCTTTAGAAGCTTCATCATTCAGTCATATATTCATAAATCAACCAACCAACACTAGAATTTTACGCACAAACAAATATTCCTGTAATACCCCTGTTTGCTGCCGTTTTCTGGATAGAGAATGAAGGTGGAGAAAGACAGCAACCTCAAATGAATGGAAAGAGTGTTAGAGGCAGAGGTGGATGGAAAAAGAGTGATGAATTACTCAAGTAAGGTGGAAGGTGGGAGAACCGGCTGTCAGCAGACCGATCAGGCAGAGAGAAGGAAGAAAGTGAGGGAAACCAAGCTGAAAAAATGCATGGGAGCTTAGAAGAGGATAAAGCAAAACTAGTAGGAATACATCTCACTTCTCACCTGTAGAAATAATTCTTAGTAAAAAAAAAAGCAATTCTGCAGCGGATTCAGAACCACGAACAGTCATTTCTCAACAAATACAAAGTGGCTGTGTTGTTTGTCTTGTAACCAACTGTGCAGAAGAAATGTGGCTCTTTTCAGTTGAAAGCATCACTTCTCAGGTGTAAAGCCCATGAGTCCTGGGCAGCAGAGAGGCAAGACAATCTGAAACCTGTAATTGAGGTTTTGTCACACGCTCAGGAGAAATAAAATGTTTTTGTTGTGCGTTTGTGTCGTCTTTTTGGCAGGCTGCGGGCCTTTCACGTATTATACTCAAAATTGCTGGTAAACTTTAGCACAGACTGAACGCCTCAACTACAGCTACTGCTAGAACTTTAATTAAAACCTATTTTCCCATGCTTGTGCAGACACTATCGCGTTCCGGCTAGTTTTACTGAGGGCTAGAATAAAAGGGAATGGGTTTGCATGCTGCTTGACTGAACAAAACGTTGTGACTTTCAGTTAGTTTTAGTCCTTTAAGTGCGGCGTGGTGTGAATGCGGCTTTTATCACTTTCATGCCGAACGCTTTCTCACCACTCTGAGTACACAAATGCCGAGCAGAAGTGCCTCCTGTGGGATTTGATCCAGTCACCCTGGCAGCCGTACAGCAGCACCCATTTAGCGACGGCGGCGCTCTTACTGCCAGAGAGTGGGGTTAAAATCCCTCCGGGCCCACACGTGCAGCTCTAAACCACTCGGCCTCCAGGCAGTTTGGATGAAGGCTCTCTCCAAATTGCAGCTGCAGGTAATGAAAATATTTCCCACAAAAAAAAAAAACAGATGATACATGGAGAGTTGGGAATGAGTGCTGCAGAGATGGAGGTGCTGTTCCCTGGCAGCTGACTGCGGTATTGTCAGCGGTGATAATATTTCCTGTGAGCTGAAGATAGCTTCCCTCTCACTACTCCTGAAGGGAGGTTAAGCCTCATAGCTTGTGGCCTGTTGCCCAGAGACTCCTGGGTAGGGGTAAGAGAGGAACACCAAAAAGGAAGGAGATGAGAGGTCATTCATCCATATGCATTTATGGATCCTCCTCCATTGCTTCTTTGAGCCAGTTTCAGTATCACATTATCATTAAATTTGGAGAAACTATTTATGATCAATAACAATTCATGACTTTTTCAAGAAAGAAAATCTCAGTTAAACCACACTAGGGCATCTGATTGTTGTGTCTGGTGCTTTAAAGTCTCATAAATGATGGAGTTGCCTCAAAATAGCTTTTTAGTTTATTTTCTCTACCAGATTTGATTGTTTTCAATCACATTGTGCAGAATAAAAAATTAAAAAAGCCTTGAACGGATTTGCCAAGGTTTTATTTTTTACAATAAATCCTAGCATTCGGACAAGGACCAGACTGTGAGAGCCACATATATTAACAAACAGTTACAGATAAAATGTAGACAAGAAAAAGAAATTCTGGCCAATTTATACTTAAGAGACTTCATCGGTGATAAGTTCCAGGGACAGTTAAAACCAATAGTATTTTAAGTAAATATGTTGATCTCAGACTATCTGGGTCATTCATAACTTGCTGACAAAAAGAAAAATCCTCAGATTATAACAAGTGTTGGGATGCATGATGTATATTCATAAATAAAAAAAGGGCCCAAGCACTGAGCCCTGTGGTACGCCACAGCCCAGCTAAGTTATGAAAAGGAATAAAAGATGCCAAGAAGGCTGCATTTAAAAAGAAGGTTGTTTAATAAATGGTAGTAATGAAGAGTAACGAAATTAAACACTAAATTTCTTTGTAGATTTGAAGTTAAGTGAAAAAGAAAAACATGATACATTTGGTATGTCATTTATTTTCTGTTCAGCAGTAGTTTGTCACAATTTTATCAATTCCCATCTCTCCTTTTCAAATTTCTCTGCTATTTGCACTGATGTTGTTTATAAGTAAAAGCATAATTTACATTTAAAAGCTGCATGAGAATTTCCTTTATGCTTTCACTTGCTGGTCAACCAAGCTAATGCATTAGTAAAGGAATGAGCAGCGCCATTTTTATTCCATTATTATTTCACTTCTTTATTGCTCCATCTTTAGACGTCTTTATTCCTCCTCATCTTGAATCCGTCCTTCCTCTTCTTCTCTGTTTCTCTAACCCTGCACATTTTCTCATATTCCTTCCCATCCTCCCTTTTGTCCCATTCATCAATCCATTCATCCATCTCTCCTGATCGGCCCTCGGCTCTACAGAGAGATAGAGTTACAATCAGGCTTATTTGTCTCCCTTACCGAGCTGCCATCTCTCTCTCCCTCTCCTTTATTATCCCTCCCTCCTTAATCTCAGCCTATCTCCTCTGTCCCTGTCTCTCCAACTATCCATCACTTTCCTGCTGGGGGGCCTGGGGGGCTCATCCTGCCTCTTAACTTTCACCCACAGTTTATATTCTTATTATACTTCATTCAACTGTCAGACTCCTAATACAGTAGTTTGGTAATAACAATACCTGGATTAAGTATTCCCACCTCATAACTGTTTGACAAAAAAAAAAAAAACTGTCAATGTTTAGAAATGTAAAAATTCTACCATCCCTTCCTTCAACATTTACTGAAAGAGAAAATTGCTAAATAGTACAATCTCGATATACGCATCAGTTTCCAAGCCTCGGCACAGGGTTTAAATTTATTGATTGATTTATGTCCAGACTTTGACTTAACCATTGTCACACATGAACATCGTAGCTCTGGCTGGAGTTCTGGTTTTTGCCCTGCTTGAAGGTAAACATCCAACCCGGCATCCAGGAGGTTTCTTCCAGGATTGTACTATTAGCCTAACAGTCCTGTCAGTACTGACAAAAAGTACTTGGGTGACATGATCCTGCCACCGCCGTGTTTCCTAGATGGTAGGAAAACCTTGACCGTGTTTGAGAGCACTTTCTTACGCTTGTTTTTCTGTTTCCCCCTGATAGCATCACTTTCAATGGCTTTTCTTCTGCTTAAACAAAGCATAGTTGTGACGTTACCAGATTTTCCCTTCGGAGCTGCTGATTTCCGCAACTCCTCCACAGTTTCAATGGGCCTCCTATATTCTGATGTTTTTTGTTCTTTTTTTCAATTTGCATCTGTTTAGGTTGACATCTATAACTTGGTAGATCTGCAGCTCCATCCCCTCAGTTCGGATGTGGGTTTGAACCGAGCCCCGTGAAATGTTTAAAGCTTAAAGTAACACTAAAGAAATTTCAGTTTTGGTTAAGTTTAGAGGCTCAGTGTCAACAAAATTGGTAGTGTTTTTGCCTGATGGAAGACTACAATTCCCATGAGCACCAGCGCGATGCGTGGTAAAATCCTGATCTCCCGTTCGCCTGCAGTTGGATTGAAGAACATTTCTGTTTCCAGTGTCTGTGTGAAGGATGAATAGTGATGAGGTGATGAATCTAATTGTGAAACAATGTCCGATGATGATGTTGAAGATAAGAAATGGGGGAAGTGACGTATGTTGTAAAACAGTCACCACATTTGTAGTTATTTTGTGTGCAAGGCAGGGTTCCTGCCACCCTCTTAAGAGTTCCTTAGTGTCAGTTAAAGCGATACGGACCCCCTTGGGCCACGACAGATGTGTCATATTGAAACCACAATGTCATATAATGATGTTGGAGATGCCGTAAAGCAGTCAGCACATTTGTAATTGTTTTGTGTGTCAGGGTTCCTGCCACCCTCCTCAAAGTTGCTTAATGCTGGTTAAAGCGATACATTCCTTGGTCGTCGTTGTTCTTTATGTTGTTTTTAAAAACTTTCCAGAGTCCAGCAACTCCTCTCACTACTTCCACTCACTTTTTCTTACCCCCTAGTCTCTCTTGAAGTCATTATTCTGATCACTTCTTTATGCTCGGTTTTTATTCTCCCCTTGCCTTCTTCTTTTTTTTCCAACCCTTCCTATTTCCTCTCCCTCCTCGTCCTTCTGTCTTTTCCTCCCTCCGCTGCCATATCCAGAGGGGATAATGAACAAAGGTTATTGAACAGTGGAAATAATGAAATAAAATCGAGCAGAAACCCACCCAGAACAAAACGCATTTTCTCATTTTCTTCTGGGAAAAGTTATGAATTTTTTATGTTTCAATCTCCAGCTGTAATGACATAGTTATTTTTTTATTTTTTTAGGTGCAACACATCATACATTTTCATAACAGGAATTTAGCCTGACATTTTCAATATGTGGTTTCGTACGGTGTGCTGTGCATATGTTACAGCGTGATGAACACCTGAGAATGTGTGTGTGGTCTTTACTTTTCCATACGTGTGTGTCGATTGGCTTTCACCACGCTCGTCTCGGAGGTGAATCTGTTGATATTCACCTAATGTCCTTTCTTTTCTTCCTCTTCCAGCGTCTTGAATCGGACTCCAGTTCATCTCATCCGTGAGATCATCCTGGTGGACGACTTCAGCAACAACGGTGAGTCGCAGCTGCGCACGGTCGCACGTTGCAGGTTGCTTCTGGGTCAGGGATAACAGAGATCAGACCTAAATAGCAGGTCAGACGGAGAAATGTGTCCCCAGCAGCTGGGTTTTAGTTTGGGGATGCAAACGTGTCATGGTTGGTGTGAAAAGTAGAAAAGCAGCAGAGAAAACCGAGAAAAATCATCGCTCAGAAAAAGGTTTCAGGACAGAAATATAAAAATATTTAAAATGTTTCCTATTAGCTGGATTAAAACCTTGTTTCTTTTCTTTTTATAAAAATACAAATTAATTTGACACCAGTTTATGAAAATGTATCTGAGTATTGTTTTTGTTTTAGATATGTGCCAAAAAAATCTACAAAAAAACCCCATTTAAAAATCAAATATTCTGGGATCTGTTCCTACTGCACCTTTCGACTATGCCTTTAAACTGAGATGCCCCTTTAAAATTCAATCCTACATTAGGATTTCTGCTTCTTCAGATACTTCATATTAAGAAGAATCTCATTTATATGAACGATGACTCACAGGAAGTCAAAACAAACCATGAGTTGAAGGAAATGAAAAATATTTTTGGGAGTTTAGGTGCATTACTGTATGTAGGGAAGCTGACTGGATATAAACCGATGTAGAACACCACGGTTCACATTTTTACCTGCAAGCTTTGCCAAAATGACCTTAACTAGTTGAATTCCAGCATTCTTCTTTATCTCAACTCGATTTATTGAAAGTTCAGTTTTCAGTATTAGTTTCTTTTCTCTTCTTCAGGACTTATTTATTTATCAAACCCACGCATCTAAACCTAAGGTAAGACATAAATGCTGCTAAAACAAGGGTTTCTCAGCCTGTACACAGCGTCCTCATCTTTCCCGACTCCCCCGTCACTCAGCTGCCAGCCAGGCAGGACGGATGGAGACATGAGAGACGCAGCTGAAGTGAGAATCCAAGTGATGGAGGTTAAATAGTGCCACATTTAGACTGTGAAGTAATTATCATGACAGATGAGGCCAGAGGATGGACGCCATCGGTAGCAGAGACTGATGTGTTGCGCACACACACAAACACACACAAACACACACACACACACACACACACACACACACACACACACACACACACACAAAATATCAGTGAACATTAATATCAGAAGTCAAAACCTGTTCAAAAACAAGTGAAAATTTGAATAGCTGTTCATGACTTTCAATGTTCAGTAAACATTATATATATATATATATATTCCAGGGATATAATATAGAATATTTTTGATAGTATAAATCAAGGATCCAGAGGGGAGCTCCTTAGTTTGAAAAGCAGCATCCACTTCATCAAGCGGATGGCTCCGAATTGTTGTCCTGCTGCTGAGGAGCGTTTTAGCAAAGCTGCAAACGTCCCTGCAGCCCATAAGAGACGCGGTCAGACACAAGTCACACGCAGACCACACCCTGCTTCCCTGGAGGCTTTCTGCCGTTTGTTACATGCTGTTTTCATTCTTTGTGTTTATTTTCAGAGAGCGACTGCCAGCTTCTCACCAAACTGCCTAAGGTCAAATGTCTCCGTAACAACAAGAGGGAAGGTATGGGAAAATGGAGCCTGAGTTATCTTTTGGTTCTTTTACTTGTTGTAAATGTACATCTGATGTTCATGAATATGATATGAGTGTTTATTCAATAGCATTATCAAAGAAGAATACCTACAAGAATTCATAGAAATATTTGGAAATGTTTGCTAAACAAAACGCACAAGAAACGTACAAAAAAAAAGATGAAAACAAAAATCTATGGATCATTTGAAGCTAAATTAGTAAATTAAGTTTTGTAAATTTCACTGATACATTTCTAAAGCTGAGCAGCTATTGAAATAAAGAAAGAAAAAATGAAAGAAAGTGCATTTTAAATATGGTTTTACCCATTTTTGTATGTCAAAGGCAGGAAAGTTTGATATTCTGAGGCAAATTTATGAAATTTTTGTAATCTTTTGTTGTTCAGTAATGGTCCTGTCTCTTCAGGACCTATAAATAAACATATTTTTTATGTTTTTACATATACATAATTATGTCAAATCTAAAGTATTTGAGTTAATAACATCTTTGTCGAAAATCAACAGATGCAAGGTCACAAATCCAGATGTTTTACATAACCTACCATATTACTAAATATTTCAAGAATTTTGAATAATATCTTTGTATTTTCCTTCTAGTTAGTCAGACTTTCTGCTCATATTTTGATATGAAAAGAAGTATTTTAGTTTGCTGTCAGTTTTTTTTTTCTCCAAGCAGATGAACATGTTGCTCTTTCTCTTTTGCAAACAGACATCAAAAGGCTGTGATGCAAAGATTGAAACAAATTGAGTTAAAAAGCAACCAAAGTCCAAAGAATCAACTCTAAATGGGTTGTAAAAGCCCAAAGGTCCGTCTATGAAGACTCCTGTAAAATATATGAAAAAAGTCTTGCTTTTAAGAAGAAACCTTTGCTAAATGTGAGTGAGATTGTAACATTTGCAGTGTATTACCAGCCTCCCATGCCATCACAATAGCCATATTTATATAAATAACAGGACTTTAAAATCTAATTTTAAATCTTCTTCCATTTTTTAGGATGCAGAGATGGTGCCACTTGTTAAAATATTAATGAATGCCAATTTTCAAAATATTTGAGGATATGATGGAATGTCAAACTATGTTTAATGGAAACATTTTACTAAGAAGGATTGCAGAAGTGACATATTAAGTGTCTTATGGTAGTGCTGTTAACACTGCTAGCAGTCAAAAAGAGTCCTTCCTCTTAGCTTTAGAAGCTTCTAAAAGATCTGAACATTTTCTTGATCGATCATTAAGTTAAAAGGTTAAAAATATCAAACAGGGCAACGTTCCTGTCAAAATTCCACCTTCCTGATGTCTAATAAGGCTTAATATAACAACAAATAGCAGCAACTGTAACATATAAGTGTGTTGTTGTGAACTTTATAGATACGGTGTGTTCACTGGCAGGAGTTTTTTTTATTTGTTCGATTCTGAGGGCAGAAACTTCTCTGATCCTGCTCACCAGCTGAACTCTTGCTAACCTTTAGAAAACAGCTCCAGATTGTGTTTAGGATCCCTCATTGCCAGTAAAAAAAGGCATGTAAGGAGCAGAATATACCATGTAAATAACTCGACAACCGGTGTTGATTTGCAGCGTTTATGATTTTTTACCGGATTTCAGGTTAATATCACCTCTATTAGCTCTGCTTGTCATTTTTCTGCTGAAATCTATTTACAGTTGCCATCATGCATTAAATATATAAATGCCAAAATTGAATTTGAAAGCCTGACAAAGTGTTGGGGTCTGGCGCAATCTGGCATTTTACAATTCTGAAGGGCCACATAAAAGGTCTAAAGATGTTTTTTTAATCCCTTCAGCAGATTATCCCAGATGTTTGTACATGGCTTTCAAGGTGTTGCAGCTGCTGGTATTAAAAGCTCAGAGATTGAGAGAAGCTTTGTGACTTTTTATTTAATTATATTTAGTGTCACTGTGGAGGAGGCATGCTTTTAAAGGCTCATAGGATTTAGGTCTTCGTTTTACCTCTAAATGTTATTTCCTTTCATGACGGAGGGGGAACAAATTAGGAGAAGGCTAAATTTTAACTTTGTTGGTGAAGTTGGATGGTTTCACTGTAATTATTGCACTACTGGTTCAGCCTACAGTAAAATATTTGACTGAAAACATTGCTATTCAATACTTTTACAGTCAGTATGTTGTTATATCTAAGAAAACAGTTTAAATAACATATTTAGATGTATTTCATCAGTTCTCCCAAAGAAAATCAAGTGGCTTTTGACACATTTCCTTCCTAAACGAAAACAGAACAGGCTATGACCTCAAGGCTATGTTTATTCATAATCATAGTGACTTTGCCTTCCTTAGATTACAGTGCAGTAGAAGATTGGATACAGTTGGAACCAAACTGAGGTTCTCTGACAGATGATCTCACATTTGAGAGTGTAATTCTGCAGGACAGAGAAGCTCATTGCTGCAAAGAGCAAAACAAGTCCAAATACCAAACCCTCCACCACCGTGCTTTACAGCAGGTATGCAGATGGTAAAGATTTCCAGTCTTCGAAAAACAGCAGATTGCATTGAGTCATTGACTTGTTGCGTTCACTCCTCCTGAATCAGAACACAGAGACAATGACTTAAGTTGTGTCACTGGCTTTAAAGGAATCCCTCATACAGAGCATGCTCGTAGCGACAGCAGAGAGGAAAAACTCCCCTTTAACAGGAAGAAACCTCCAGCAGGACCGGAACCTGGCTCAGTAAAATCCGCTGTTTGCCACAATATACTGGAGGTTTGAAGAGATAAAAGACTAAAATGGATCCAGAGGAAACTGAAAAAAAAGAAAATTTAATAGCAGAGAGTGTCACTGGAAGCATCTCAGCCCATGTTCTCCTCCAAGAAGCTGTCTCAGCTAACAGAACGCCGGCCCAGGTGTGGCTACTATGGAGAGAAGAACACTAAGAGAAAACAAAAGGTTGACAAGGTTGAAATAACGGTAACTAAGCAGATTGGACAAAGGAAGAAAGTAGCAGAGAGAGAAGTGGTCAGATTGTCCTCCAGCAGTCTAAGCCTATAGCAGCATAACTATAGAAAAACTTAAATAAGAGATATGAAGAAGGTAGACCAAAGGAGAACCGTCTGTCAAGACTTGAGTTCCTCCCCAACCGGATTAGGCTGTCTTCTCTACCTCTTCCTATCTATAAACTTTATCAAACATGAAGGTTTTAAGCCTAGATTTGAAACTAGACAGAGTGTCTAAAGCCAGAAGCTGGTTCCACAGGAGAGCCTGATAACTAAAAGATCTGCCTCCCATTCTGCTTTTAGAGATTCTAGGAACCACCAGTAAACCTGCAGTCTGAGAGCGAAGTGCTCTGTTAGGGACATAAGGAGTAATCAGATCTCTGATATACGATGGAGCTTGATTAGTGAGGGCTTTATATGTCAAAAGACGAATCTTGAAATCTTTGGGGAGATATGATCTCTCTTTTTAAGTTTCATCAGAACTCTTGCTGCAGCATTTTGGACCTACTTTTAACTGCATCATGTGAAATTCCTGCTAATAAAGAGTTACAATAGTCCAGCCTTGAAGTAAAATATGCATGTACTAGTTTTTCAGCATCAGTCCTAGAGATAATATTTCTAATTTTTGCTATATTCCTAAGGTGAAACAAGGAAATATATATGCTGCTATGAGGTCTAATCATGAAACAACGAACATATAGGCAAAAATTAAACTTACGACATTTCTCCACTTGGTTTGCCTGTTATTGTGATTAAAGGTCAGACATAGAAAGTTTTTAAAAAGTGTTTAAAGGACTTTGGTTTTCCTCTGCAAAGAGAAAGACTTTTCTCTGAGGTTATAAAGCAGGGAAAGGATAAGGAGAAGAAGAAAACACTTAAAAGGCACTTTAACATGCTAGTCGAGGCTAGATGAGAGCGCTGCCGTTTGAACTCGCATTACAGCACCAGAATAATAGTGTTCACTCCACTAAAGTGTGCCTGCCCTGAACCCTCCTTCCCTTTAGTGTTCACCCTTTTCTTCTCAAACAACTATTCTGCCTTTGTCTCACCTCTTTGTCGCTGAGACAAAGTGAACAGTCGTGGTACATGTTGCTGCTCCAGGATTTCATTACAGGAGCAGGGTTCATCAGTCTGGCTTGTTAATAGTTTATTGCTTGAGGCTTTTTGACTTGATTATCTTTTTAATGGTCATAAAAGCATGCCCTTCTTTATCTGTGTGTCTGTCAACCACAGATGGTTTGAACTTGAGATGAGACTTCCTGACACAATAAATCATGAAGCTTCTTGCTTTTTATATTAGCCTCAACCTAACCATAGGGACTTATTTAATATGAAAATAAAATTTTAACACCGGTCCTTGGTATTGTAAATGAGAAGAAGTCTGGCTAAGTAAAGTTTTAAATACACATACAGAGGAATGACGCTTAATTCATAGATTTTTCTGAGAATCGTAACTTTAACACATAATTTTTTTTGCAACATTAACCTGTTGATAAATATTTTGTGGAGCTTGTATAACAGATTGAAATGCATCTTGGGAAACTGAAGCTGTTTAGGTGCTGCTCGACATTCTGAAACTGGTTCGTGTTTGCAGAGCGGCCAATCCAAGAGTGACGTTCATTTTCCTTGCCACTGATTGGCTGTACATCCAACAGCGGCGCTTTAAAACAGGACATAAGGAGGACAAGTAATTTTTAATAAACCAAGAAGCGTCCATCAAAGCTAGAGAAGGGAAGAGCTGAGATCTACCTGAGTCAGTTCAAAGGTGAAAGCACAGAAGCAAAAGAATGAAACAAGAATAGAAGGTTTAAGGCAGAGCTTATTTTTTACAGGATAAAGGAAAATGTGAGGAAATAAGAGACACGATCTGTTGCATTCTATTCAAAGCAGTTTCGCTCATCAAGAAAACATCAGAATTAAAGCCCAACATTTAAGATTTAGTCAGATTTTAGCTCTTACTTCGTGAAGCTACAGTCCAAAATTTTGTGCAAAGAGTCGTTTCTAAATTCCTGATAATATAATTCCATTTTATTGAGTTTCATGTTCCAAGTTTCATGTTTGTTTGTTTGTAGCAATTTTGAAGGTTTTTTAATGTGCTCAACTATGAGCCCGTCCTTTGAGATTCATTCACCCCTGTACAGTAAACTAACTGCTCTTGTTCTGGAGTCTTACCTAAAACTCAAACAATTGCAATAAACCTCGTAGTTCCTGAGATATGTTCATTTTGAACAGATCCCTCAAATGGAAATGGAAAACATCTCCTGATGGTTCTCAACAGTTTGACCAAAGATTACCAGACGAGTGCTCTAAAGTTCTTAAAGACAGAGTTTTGGGACTTGAATCTACACATGGATCCAAAGTACCAAACCGTACCTTATTTAAACTACTTGCTAACTAGCTAACTAGCTTAACAGGAGACCAGCACAGAGTGACAAGTGTGGATAGCTATGAATTATCAACAGGGATTAAAGATCGTATCTGTGCGAGTCACTCGGCTCCGATTGTGTTTATGTGCATCTAAGTAAACGGCTGCCGACTCCGGCTGCTTCCTTCCTCCGTCGGTGTTTGCGGCGGCTCGTGTGTGGCTCCCCTTTTTTGCGTGTGGGTCCATCCATCCAGAAAATAAAGCCTTATTGAGGATGAAATGGGATTTTTAATTGGCTCAGCCTCGGCCTAACTGCTCTGCGTGGAGCTTCACGGCCCCATGTACAATGTGACCGACACGCGCGCGCCGTAGACCCTCGGCGGCGTTCACACTCGCCCGTGCCCGCGCGCACACACTGGCTGAAAGGACACATTCGTGCAGGATATATCTACGTGTCAGGGAGTATTGATTAGACCATTTACACCAAATAGAGGAGAACACTGGCCGCCATCAGGGAGACCTCCCTAACTAGCTCATTTACACACATTTAAAAAAAACGCACACAGTTGTTTCCATTGACTCTCCTCATTCACTTTTCTGTCTCTGTCCTTTAAAAGTGAACAGAGAAACCTTTTCCCCGTAGACAAACGCTGACACGTACATGCAGAGTGTGATGCGGCCTTTAAAAGGTTGTCTCCGTGTCTGACAGCGCCTCTAAGAGCCCTGCATTGATTTTCCCCTCCGCTGAGTGTGTCTGAGAACAAGTAGGTGAGCTGCAGCGTTACAAAAGGAGGCATCGGGTGTCGATGCTGGCGACAAGGCACCAAAACCAAGCTGATGGTTCTATGCTATTCAAAGAATCTTCTCCTTGTTTATGCTTAAACTTCAATATTAGCTTGTACAAATTAATCTAATCTGGTATTGTCGACGGAAACCTTCAGTCAAAAATAAAATAGTGGAATTGGTGCTTTGGTAGCAAAGCTGTTAAAAAATAAGTGGTTTAAACATAAAAGATAAACTAATGTAATTAGAGCTAAAATTTATGTAGAATAAATTAGTTATCTTACAGGAATTGTATTAGTTTTCATTATCCATCCTCCAAATGATTAAAAGTACATTTTCTTCTGAATATGCAGGTCCAAAACAAAAAAATTAATGATAATTATACATGTTTAAAAGCCTTTATTTCAATTACCAATAATGAGCTTCCAATTTTGGAATATGAAAATGAAAATTTGAATATTACATGAGGCTGATAAGGTGTGAGTATAATGGAAAGTATCTTTTAAGCTGCTTAAAGGTTGCAAATTTGAAAACGTTCCTTTAATCTGACAAAGTAGTCTCATCTGAACTCATATTCTAATGTAATTAATGTGACCATGATAGTTTTCTGTCTGTTCCTGCGTCAGGCCTGATCCGGTCCAGAGTGCGGGGAGCTGACGTGGCGAGAGCCAAAGTCCTGACTTTCCTGGACAGCCACTGTGAGGTCAACAAAGACTGGCTGCCGCCGCTGCTGCAGAGGATCATGCAGGTGGGCTGATAAACGATCAGTGGCTCCAATAATGTCTGCAGAGTTCCTTAAACTGTATGAGTCTGATGAAAAATCTCTGACTGTGTTTTTGTGTTTGTGATCGCTACAGAAATGAAATCAGGTCATTGTGAGAATAGCTGTCACTCCAATTGCCTCTCGTTAAGAACTAAGTGCTGCTCTTTCCCCTCCGCCTGCTGTCTCCTTTGTTTGGGTCTCCTCTTCCTCTTACTTGTGGCCTTTTTCACGACACGCCGTCTCCCTCTAACTGCCCATTCCACTGTTATCTATGTCATCCCACTTTGCCGCTCGTCAGTTTATCCACGGTTTTACATGTTTCTTTCTCCGTTTCCATCTCTCTGGTTCTTTTATTTGTCACTGCTCTCTTCGCCTCCATTTATTTCTCTTCCACTTATCGCCGAACTTCACCTGTTGCCATTAACCCATCAGCTTCACACCCTCACGTTTTCACAATCTATTTACTTTAAACTGATCACCTCACCTCACAGCTCACAGTCTGAAAGATTATCAATCCCAACGACTGCTGAAATATGTGCTGCAAGTTCAAATTAGATTTAATTTTTTTTAAATGTAGAAGTGTGAACCATACAAATGTAAGTGTGAAAAACATAAAGTCCAACCCAACTCTGGTCTTTAAAGGCCATCGTCCATTAGCTTTTGAACATGGATCAAACGCCTGGATCATACAGAATAATTATCTTTGTGCATTTAGAAGACAATTTTATCCAAACCAACTTACAAAGCAGACACAATACTACAGTCATTATTAATGTGACTATAAGCTATCCAGAGGAATCTCCCTAGTCAGAGTCAGTGGTGACAGCGGCGAGATATTAGTAGTAGGTGGGGTAAATAGGTAGAGTTAGGATAAGGGATGCTCTTTGAAGAGGTGGGTCTTCAACAGTTTCTTGATCACAGACAGGGACGCTGCTGTTCTTGTGGCGCTTGGTAGGTCATTCCACCACCTTGGAAAAACATAAGAAAACAGTCTGGATTGTCTTAAGAGTGGTGTAGGCACTGCTAGACGATAATCCATTGATGACCGAAGCGACTGAGCTTCGGTCATCATAGCGTAAGATAACCATAGACTGAACCAGGGGCTGGGTAGCATGTTGGGTTAGATATGGCCATGTCTTTCTTTTCTTAAGTTATGCTAAGCGACAAGATCAAGAAACAGAGGCAACATGACGTTTAAAGGTAAGTTGGTTATCAATCATGACGCCTAAGTTTCTTGCTGCCTTTGATGGAGTCAGAGACAGGGAACCATTACCTCCTTTTGGACGGAAGAGTGTTCTTATAACCCTTTTATGTGACCTTTTCTGGTACATACAGTACAAGAGTTGCAGGACACCAGACCTCAACATTTATTTGTTACCTTTTTGCATTTTTATCATATTTGGTCACTCTCCAGCTCTTTGTCACCTTACTCTCATTTCACAACTTCTCTCTTAGTTTTTGTTTTGTATTTCAACAATTCTTCAAGTCAGCATTTCCTTTGTTGGTATTAAACACCTTTGATCTCACTGCGCAGAGCACAGATCAATAAGTAAATCCACCCGAGAGTCAGATGTGTTCGGGCTGCAGTGCCAACATCATCGTTATTTATTCTCGTGGCTTGTGTGCGTGCTTTTAGATGCACAACAAGTCATTTATCACTGTCGGTATCAGTCATTTTATTCTCATATATTCAGATTTGAATGTATGAAGTATTGATCAGGGTCCAGACACACACCAAAACCCCAGATGACTCTAAAATCCTATCACCCTTACAATAATTGTATGTCTTGTTGATAGAGAGTTGAAAACTCACAGGAATTTCATTTTACATTACTTCCTACAGCTTTTAGTCATAATATTTTGTTCATAACTCGTGCATTATTAATACTTTCTCTGCTGTATTATTTTGAAGAAAAAGGTAAACATCACCTTTCATATTAGTATTAATCCTTAATTTTAAAATTCTTTTAACAGTTTTTGACAAATCTTCATCAAGTCAACCAATACACTATTGAAAAGTTCATTTTTTCAGTAAATAATTTGACTACCTTAAAGCAACACTTTTCAACCTTCATTAAATATTTTCATAACTTGTATAATCACTTTGTGATCTTACGTCGACTTACCGCTAGTTCAATGACAGCTCTGACATGGCCTGAGGGGGTCCATATCACTTTAACCAGCACTAAGCAACTTTGAGGAGGGTGGCAGGAACCCTGCCATACAAAACTACAAATATCGCTTCCCCCGTTTCTTATCTTCAACATCATCATCTGACATTGTTTCACCACAATTAGATTCATCACCTCATTACTATTGATCTTTCACACAGAAACTGGAAACAGAAATGTACTTCAATCCAACTGCAGGCGACCGGGAGATCAGGATTTTAACCACGCTATGCGCTTGTGCTCATGGGAAATGCAGTCTTCCTTCAGACAAAACAATACCGCTTTTTTCCACGGGCCGCTAAAATCAACCAAAACTGAAACTTCTTTATACACATTTGTTAGATACCTAACTTATTCACAATCATGTTTCCTTACATCGTCTTCCTGGGGTCCATACATTCAACAAAAACAACTAAAATACATTATATAAATATAAATCACATAAATAAAAAAAGGTGCAGATACAATTCCTTGTACATGAAATTTGTCATACGGATATTTTTACCTAAAAACAGGCCATAAATCATAAAGTTATTCCCTTATGAGACGTTTTCTACTAAAGTACATTGACTTGAGCAAAAGATTTTCTTTAGTCAAGTTTTCCATGTAACTCAGTGTCTAAAAATATCTTTCAGTAATTTGTGTGAGATTTTTGAAGTATGAATCTAGCTTTAGTTGAATGTATAGTTTGATAATCATCCTAAAAAACAAATGAAAGTTATTATTTTTCTTTATGGTGTGCATAATTCTTACAAAGCTGCATATTCACTGCATAAATAGCATCTAAGTGCAGAAATTGCTGAATTATGCAAATCCGTCTGATTTTACTGATCACGCATTTTATTGCAGAAATATGAAATTATTTATTATTTTCTTACTTTTGTCCGACACTAACCCCCCTATTTTGTACTTTTCCACTCTGCTCATACTACGTTATAGATGACCTTAAATGGTCCAAGACTCTAAGTTAGCATAACGGGACTAAATACCTGCATTAGCTATGCTGCTATGTTATGTCATATTTGCTGGTAACTGTTGGTGAAACTATGTGTTTGAGAAGCATTTTTATTCTCCCTACATTTTTAAACAACATTAAACAAAGTTTTCAAACTTTTCTGCATAGTTTTGCACTTTCCTGCATTTTTGCCACTTTTTGGCATTCAATTTCAGAAAATAAGACAAAATGAATTCACCACAAAATCAAAAGATTTTTGCCCACGGAGGGAAAAAAAAGAAATCAAGAAGTGACATAGTAAAGGTAACTTACTTTGCAGCTGCTGACTGTGAATTTTATACTTAAAACATGTAGAAACAATGCAAAATGGAGCTGCACCAAAATCAAACACTTATTTAGAAACATAATGATATTTTTGATATATGGAAACGGTTTCTCTTCTTAAGGTGAAGTGAATCTAAAGTTGATAGATATGCAGAACGGTGGATAAACAAAGGTCAAGTCTTATTCTCTGAGCTAGAATGCAATCACAAGATGCAAACAGTGGACTGTATATTTATTTTGGGTTCAAGGATGCTAAAGGAAGCAGTCCCCTTTAATACAAACTGTGTAATTACATAGTTTTCCAGAAGCCGTGTGTTTTTATAAGAGCAGTCTGAACCACAATAAAGTTGCATAAACAAATAATGGAGTGTTATTGGTAGTCTATTAACTGTTTTTTTCTGCTGGATGAATTTAAATACCGTAATAGCAAAGCTTTCTTCTCTTTAAGACTTTCTTCAAAAAATACAAACCCAACAGACTGAAATGCAATTCCAGCTTTATAAAAGACCCTAGAAAGCCAAAACCTATCCATGCAGGAAGGGGGTTGTGGGAAATTTTGGGTCCAAAGCTATTAAACCAGAGCTGACACAGGAGAGAAACATGAACGAGGGCGATAATAGATGGTGATGATGAGGATGATGCAGATGGTTTAGGGGTCGGGATGCGCTCTGATCGGTCGTCAGATGTTCTCATTTTAAATTAGGCGGAAAAAAAAAAAAAAAAGAAATGACTAAAATTAAGAAACTGCACTGGAGTGATTTGAAAATAACAGTCATCCAATTACAACACTAATGTCACAAATGCTTCTCCCTGAGTGCGGCAGAGTGTCATTAGCCTAACAGCTATTAAAGCAGCCGCGGCGCTCTATGATGCGCTGGAGGTACGCCGAGATTCTGCCCGCGTCCCCTTGCTCTGACCCAGCAGCTAATGGTCCAGAACGGCTCCACCTGCTCTGTAATATCACTGGCTGAAGGTGCATCCAGCCGTTTGACCAAACTAATAGAGGGGACACCACGTGATTTAACACGGGGCCCCCCCATCTGATAGAACATTTGTACTTTTATCCTTGTAGAGAGCAAACGATGTTTGAGGCTATGACATTTTTCTGGATAGAGGAGGGCGCTCACAGTTAAATGGTTACCTGTATTTCCCGTACACATGGTGAACAAACAGGATTTCTATAAGCATAATGATCATTGGTCGGGACACACTTAAACACTCTAGGATCTTTCTCAATATTTGTAACAATGCCAGAACTTCATCCCTGCCTTCTTAGCCTTCCTCTAAACGGCAAAATGAATAACTCGCCATTTCTTTTGGTGGCCCAGAAAACTTCATCGACGTTAGATGCACTTTGTTGTTGTTGGTGTTGCTACTTCTGTGGGGAGATTCAGGATCAAAAGACAATGCAATGAACTCCTCTGGATGAGAAAAACCCTTCAGCTCCCAAGAAGTATTAGTAGCATGCAATAAAAGTATAAAACAGGCGCGGGTAGGGTAGATAAAATATAAGTAGTATTTCACGGGTTGTAATGTTGTTTGTAATGCACATGGTATTTCTGCTGAAGCAAGAAAACGTCAGTTTGAATGTGCTGAAGGTGTGAGTGTGGTGTGAGGGTTTTCGGCTTAGATCAGGGAGTTTCACCTGCATCGCGGCAGAACTACAATCTATCAACGTTTGGATGCATCCCTTCTCCAGCACACCTGAATCAAAGGAATGGCTTGTTACCAGGCCTCTACTAAATAAGAATAACGTCCGATGAGGACGTTCGGGTTGTTTTAAAGCAGGGATGCATCTAATCTGCAGGAGATATCTCTGGAAAATCGCACCTTTAGCTTTTTGTTGAGATCCGTTGAAGGCAGAAAAGCGCCAGGACACAATAAACATAGCAGTCAAAGCGGAAAACATTAACTTAATTTGACTAGGGCCAGTCACTAACAGGGTATGATTTAAGTTCATCAGTCACAAGTGTGAGCCAGCACGACGCCTTTTTAGCCTCTGTGTGTTTATTCAAAGTTCTGTTCTTTTCTAAATCTGTCCGAGATTCTGCCTCCTTTCATCGTCAGTCTGACATTGATGTCAGAATAGTGAATATAACGAGCCTGAAGAGAAATGGTCTCCTCAATAGAAGTGCTCCTTGCATGATTACTGGCAAATGACTGAAAATTCCTTCTAGTGTAAAAAAAGAAATAATAACAATAATATGATGACCTTGAGGTATACGGTTATTTTCACAGGGAAATGAACACGCACAGAACTGGAATTGGCATTAACAGATCCAAGTTTCAAGACTTGCACACAGGAGTACGGATGTAGTTTGTGTCTATGCTGTAATATGTCTATACTTTCTCGTTTAGTTCGTTTTTTTCCTCCACTTGTTGTGTTTTGATGTGTTTTTGTTTTTTTCCTTTTGTGTCCAGGATCCCACCCGTGTGGTCTGCCCTGTCATCGATATCATCAACATGGACACCTTCGCCTATGTGGCAGCCTCGGCGGATCTCCGTGGAGGTATGAGGAAAGGCCTGCTTTCCGCCTTCACTCAGGAAAATAAAAATGGCTTTGAGGTGCCTTCGGGGTATCTTTTGATGGCAGAGAGAAACCCCTGAGGGTCTCTGATTTATGAGCAGGCCCTTCATGATTGGTTCATGAACCTGCTCTCTCTGCTGTGGAACTCAAAAGCCTTTGAAATGTGTTTTTTTCTTTTTTTACTTCTTTCAACTTTGCAGCACTCTGTGTTCCTTTTTCTGTCTTTTTTGTGGGATTCCCAGTGGAACCTAGCTAGTTTGTTTCATTCAAAGGGATCTTGTATTTGAGATGTGCACCACAGTCAAACACCTCAACATGAGTATTCATGCACAGGTTTTCTTTCAGTTTTAGTCTTTTTACAATGCAAATCTCAACTATAGATGTTGAAAACACTCAGCTGGCACAGATGGATTCATTCTATACGATCCAGCATTGTCACAGCATCATTGTTTTGCACGATAATATCGTTGATTTTCCGATTTTATTTTTTACTACTACTACTTTCTTTTCAGTGACACTTACAATTAAAGATAAAGCAGTCTATAATAAGTATGGCTTTAGCTCAATTGTGTTTTTAAACAAGCCTGTAAAAGCCTCACCTCCTGTTTGTGCTTGAGTAATAGTAATGTTGCCTGAAGTCACAGTGTATCACAGTATATATTTGTCCAAAAGGAAAATGAAGTGTTGCTCTAACTCATTTCATCCAAGTCCCTACCTATAGTTTATGTGAATAGTGATGATTTGAATTTAATACCTTTTCTGAAAGGGGGGGAAAAAACATGGGTGAGTTTTGTTCTGTCTGGTGACATGGGTGAAAGAAAACAAAAATTACGTGGCCACAAATTAATAACGCTTGCGAACGAGATCCTTTTCCGTGGGAACGACTGTGAAGTTTGATATTAGATATTTTAGCCCTGTAGAGTTAGAATTGTCTCCCTCCTGATTGCAGCTTCAGCTCTGCAGTTTCTCCCTCCTAGGAAACTGGGTTGCTGATTTAGGGACCGTCAATAAACGTCTGAACTGAACACTCTCGAAAAACAAGAATTAATAGCTTTCTCGTTATGGCACACAAAGACAAAACAATACTCTGGAATCATTCTACAGGATGACACAGATGAGACATTCTTGTTTGTATCCAAGTTTAAAACATGTTTTATTGAGTTTTTTATTGATTTTTACTGTAACAACTTCTTCAAGAGCTCCCAGGTCATGGGTTCAGTTTGGGTAAAAACCAGTATGCCGCATGTTTGTCTTATATAAGAACAATATAACACTAATTTAGAGTGGGTAGGTCACATGACCTGGCACCTGTTGAGAATTTACATAAAAATTTTCTTTAAGAATATAAAAAAGGGGTTAAAGTGGAATGAAAACAAGTTTTGCCCCATCTGTGCCATTTAGAAGAACAATTTAAGAATCATTTGTATTAAGTGTGTCACATGTCCTGGGAGCTATGGAAGAAATATTCTTAGTAATATTTTTTTTCGCCCATGTCACCAGAGGGGCTCCGTACTTCCTGTCTAATGTAAAGAACAATAAGATCACTTTTTGCAGCTATGTTTTTGAAGTAAAACCTCAGCATTTTCTCAGCAGCAACCTTTAGAACCAAATCAAAAATGTTTATTGAGGAAACGTTGCATCAGTTGACCATACTTGGAAGGTTTTATGCTTTTTCTTTGCTTTGACCAGCAAATATAGTCCTCAGACCTCACTGGCTGATCTATCTCCTGTTTTTCATACAGTGGGCTCTAACATAGTTTGCAGTAAAATAAGAATTATACTGTGCAAGATATGGAAACATAACTTTAATGGGGTATTTTTTTCAATGTGTATATTGTGAAGTAATCTTTATAAATCACTCTGATTTTTTCTAGTAGTTTTGTGATCCCGGCTTATCCTTCTTTATATTATTGAACTCTTATGCAAATATAAAGCTAATTATAAATCACTTCTTGATGATAAATGAAATTATGAAGAGGAATCACTCTATAATGGTTAATGTACTGTCCATCAGTCCTCATCTTCAGCTTGACGTGGTTGTGTATCTAAGAATGAACTGAAAAGAAATGGGCAGTAAATGATCCAGTGTTCTATCACTTCTCACCAATTCAGCAGCAAATCTCTCCTAAGAGCTTTAAAGTTCCCATTTCCTGTTATTAGCCTGTCTTATCCTCGTCTTCTTCACTTGGTAACTGCAATCAATGGCAGTCAGTGGTGATAATAGTCCACTCCAGCACCAATCCGGCTACACACAGAGCGAATCGATGGCCAGAGATGATTTCATAGAGAGGAATGAACTGTAGATAGAAAATCGTGGCCCATAATATAAAAACTGTAAAAATACAAGACAAACAGGTAAAGGGAATGGTGGAGACTTGTAAGTTTATAAATGAATATTTGCAAAAAGGATATTTGACATTTTTGTTTGTTTTCTTTTTACATTTTACATTCTATTTTTAAGTAAGATGCTCGCCATCCTGCATTATAATAATATTTGATGTATAATCATATTCTCAGAGGGAATTCTATTAGAGAGTTTATAAGAGCTGTAGATTTTACCTGCTTTACTAATAATTCTTTACATATTATTGTTCCTTTCAGAGTGACTAATACAATCACAATGAGAAGCTGATGCAATATACAGTTTGTTGAAAGACCCACAAGCAAAACAAACAACGTGATTTCAGAGGTGAATTTCACACCAGCAATCACAATGACTTATAAACTGCGAGGGTAAAACGGGATTTTGGACAAAGTGCCCTTGTTCTTTTTTTTAGAACAACCAATCTGAGCAAACAGAGATCACAGGAGGGGTTCCTCAAGGCTCCATTCTAGGGTCCCTTATTTTATAATTTCTATATGCTCCCTGTAGCTCAGATTAGGAAGAACTAAACCAATTCTATGCCCAGATATGCCGTTGACACATATTACAGTCTGTGCATAACATCAGTGAGTTGATGGATGAGAATTTTCCATAGTTTAAAACAGAATTTTTTTTCTTTGAGCCCCAAAAATGCAAGATTGGAAAACGGCTTTTAACTAAACGTTTTACAGATGTTGGTGGGCATAAATCAAAGACCTGCTCACTTACCTAAACAAAGTTTCAGGGTTCCTCACTAACTGAATAACTGAGAGGTGCAGAAAGTGTTAGCAGTTTTAAATCAGAAATAAAACTCTTACTCTCTTCTTCTGTCATTGTGTCATAGTATGTTAACTTAACCTTCAGTTTATTTGACGCTAAAGTTCACTATAATTGTTTTTTTTAGGGATTTTCTCTTATTCGTTGGTTTCCTTTAAAAGACTCTCACCTTATATTGAAATTTGCTTACCTAAATCTTTATCGACACCGACACTGTATCTCAAGCATTTCATGATATCTTAGTATCTCTTTCCTCTTTTCTGGATTACATCCACCAAAGAAACTTCTATTGAAATGTGTCTACTGGCCTTATTTTCCTGTATCAGCATTTATCTCCACTTACTCAAACTGTTGCACATTTCATTTTTCTCCTAACTGCAGCATTTTCTGATGCCTACATGGCTTTCTGTTTTTGTTGCTCAGGGTTTGACTGGAGCCTCCATTTCAAGTGGGAGCAGTTAACACCTGAACAGAAAGCACGCCGGACTGACCCGACCCAGCCGATCAAGTAATGCACACAGAAAACCCTGAATCTCCACCCAATACATTTAATGTATAACATGCTTACATTGCAAAACAGTTATACAGTCACAGCTAAGGACCGGTCAGAGCAGTCTTGATCAAACACTAATTAAAACACACAGAAGCCCAAAATTCCTTTGTGGTGATGGTAATGACACATTACCAGCCTTTACAAACTCCTGATGTTAATTGTTGCTGCTATAGGTGGTAAAACTTATTAGGTGTAAAAGGTTAAAACTTTTAATACCAAAGTTTGTTTGGAATAGCTTCTTAACTTAAAATCAATATTTGAAAACAGCCAACTAACTATATTGCTGTCATCTTTTACTTGCAGAAACCCCAAAATCCTTTAAACTAATTAAGTTAGAACGCTTAAGTTGGTTTTAGTAAATATGGTGAGGATTTTCAGTTTTGAATAGGTACTTATTATACTTATTTATATGGGGATCCAAATGCTTGACTGCATAGAAGAATGTCTAATGAAATATCAGCTTTTTGGTTATTCTGTCCTAACCTGGGAGACGAGTGACGGGACTTCGGATTCACTTCATTGGCCACTTGGGAACTTTGAATTTGTGTATTTATCCTTTCTTTTGCATTCAGGACACTTTTACAGATACAAAGGCAGTAAAGTGTTAAAGTGGCTATTAATTGTTGGAGCGATGTTGGGCTGGGATGTGTTTTTGACATTTTAGCTCCAGTTCTTTTCATATCAACCTGCAGAGACTGAGCTGCGTTGGGAAACACCCATCTATGTGAAATACCTGTGATATAGAAATATAAATAGAAAGTACTGTGCTGACAGTTTGACCAAAGTATTCATACCCCAAAGTTTGTTAACATTTGACTTTGTTAGCGTCACAAATAGCCAGAAAAATAGTTAGCTTGATTGGATTAAGTCTTTGATATATTAAAGAACAGCGAATTAGTCATTTGATGAATGATGTTCATTTTCTGTAAACTGTGTTCCTGAGATTAAAGATTTTCAAGATAAATTGGATACGGGAGGCAGGGACCAAATGAAACCAATTTCGCTTCAGTTTAATTCATTTTTACCCTCTTGTGTTTTCATCCGTTAGGACTCCGATTATCGCAGGTGGGCTGTTTGTCATTGACAGGTCCTGGTTCAATCACCTAGGGAAATATGACACGGCCATGGACATCTGGGGCGGAGAAAACTTTGGTGAGTGAAAAGCAGAGAAAAATTATTCTCTGAAACTTCCTCAACCCTCGAGA
Organism: Orestias chungarensis; assembly: GCA_032876305.1. Lineage (NCBI taxonomy): Eukaryota > Metazoa > Chordata > Actinopteri > Cyprinodontiformes > Cyprinodontidae > Orestias > Orestias chungarensis. Next base: position 144,601 of record JAVLVB010000407.1, on the reverse strand, counting down.
TGTTAAATCAACAGCATGTATTTTATTGTGGGTTTATATGATAAAACGAAGAAGTAAAAAAATGGATGTCAACAAAAAAGTATCCATGTTTTTACTTCATTTCCTTACTTTTGCAGTATATTGGATTTTAACGTGGGAGCGCTTGATGCAATAAGTTTTTCTAATTGTGACGTCAACAGTGTTTCAACACAAACTCTGACAATTAAATTTAATTAGAAAATATTTAGATTAGAACATTTTTCTTTCAGTGAAAATGAGGAATTGAAGACAGATACAGACACCTAAACAAAACAAGAAAATTGTATTTCTTCAGCTTTTAGTCTCATGTCTGTCTCTAAGACTATGGAGGACTCTACTTTGCCACTTTTTAGACAGCCTTAATCAAAACTGCTCAACCAATGTCCCCCTTAAATCATCCATTTTAGAGTAAATAACTGGATCAAAACAAGATAAATCCAAATGTTACATAAACAGACATAAAACACTGAATCTGTGTGGCTTAAATCACAATCATTTTGACGTATATTTTGAATATTTTTAGCAGTTCTTATTACTTTTTAGGGAACATTTATTTCGTAGTTCTGAGCCCAGATTTGGTATTAACTGGGGGAAGTATTAAAATGATCTAGTTGCTTGGACAAAAAAGTGTGTTACCCAAAGATTAACTGTGTTAAAGCATTTTTAAATGGCATTTATATTTCTAAGATGTAGTATAATGTGTGACCAAATATTAACGGCAACAAATTAGAGAAATCTGTACCGCTTTATTAAGTCAAGTCTCAGGTTATGGCTCAGTTTTGGGGGTTTTTGTACCGGTTCATCACTTTTTTCTGGTTTTTCCTGCTCACATTTTTGCATTGAAGATTGCATTGCCAGTGCTTTTGTGCACATTTAATGCAACCCTGTGCCAGGGTCCACCTTGCATTATGGTATTTTGATAGCTAACTTAATAAATGGGATAAACATTTAAGGGGCCTCGCGATGTGAGCAGATTGTCAGCAGCAGAGTAATTTATAAAGAGTTATTAGGTTTATTACTTCCCCGCCAAGCATGCAGAAGTCCTTCAGTACCAGTTGGATAAAGGTGAACATTCCCCTCGGCTAATAAAAGTCAAGAATTGACAGTCTTTCAGAAGGAACATCTGGCTGTCCTGCTGCTACCTCCAGTGAGGAGCTGTGTGTGTGTGTGTGCGTGTGTGTGTGTGTGTGTGTGTGTGTGTGTGTGTGTGTGTGTGTGTGGGTGTGTGTGTGTGTGTGGGTGTGTGT
>JAVLVB010000407.1:115040-130140 GCA_032876305.1 Orestias chungarensis | reverse complement strand
GAACACTAAGAGAAAACAAAAGGTTAACAAAGTTGAAATAACGGTAACTAAGTAGATTGGACAAAGGAAGAAAGTAGCAGAGAGAGAAGTGGTCAGATTGTCCTCCAGCAGTCTAAGCCTATAGCAGCATAACTATAGAAAAACTTAAATAACTTAACCCTATAGAGTGAGACATGAAGAAGGTAGAGCAAAGGAGAACAGTCTGTCAAGACGGAGTTCCTCCCCAACCAGATTAGGCTGTCTTCTCTACCTCTTCCTAACTATAAACTTTATCAAACAGGAAGGTTTTAAGCCTAGATTTGAAACTAGACAGGGTGTCTGCCTCACAGACTAAAGCTGGAAGATGGTTCCACAGGAGAGGAGCCTGATAACTAAAATATCTGCCTCCATTTAGTGTCTTACCTTTCAGTAAAAACCAATCAGAGGAAACTCTGGTTTGGAGAATAGGTGAGAAAAGCTTTTTCAATACTGTAATGTGAGACAAAAGTGTCAAGGAAGCTAAATAGTGTTCCTGGATTGGCTGCTTTGCATGCGGCAGCCAATAGCATGTCTAGCAGCATTAGGTCTAGGTCTGTCTGATTCCCAAGCACCGTTTTCTGTCCACAAATTATTGGAAAATTATTTCTTAACAACCTGCAAACACTGAACTGTAAAAAGTGAAAAGATCCACTGTAGTTCACTTCCACTGCAAAAACGGACATTAGTCTTTGTTTTTCTCAATAAACAAAAGATATCTTACAAACAGGAAACTGTGAAATATAATTCCTAGATTAGATAAACATGTTTCAGTGAGAAGCTGCTTGCATTCATCTACCAGACCGTGGCGTCAGTATTAGGAAGGTGCGACCCTCACATCTCTTTGTCTACAGCCTCTTTGTTTTTCTGCACACCTCCACCCACAGGTTAAACGTGTGCATTTCTGGACAGTAGTATACCTTCAATTTATGGTATTGGTCTGTTTTCATGTTTTTGTGGAAATAGGAACACACGTCGTACAGCTGAGGTGTGGATGGACGACTTCAGCCTCTTTTACTACTCCGCCCGGCCGGCCGCTCGAGGGAAATCCTACGGAGAGTAAGGATAAGCAAAAAGTCCACACTACAGATTTAAACTTCCTCACTGCTATAGTATATTGGATATTAAATTGAGACCATTCCCTCTCAGGATTAAGGTTGATTTTGCTTAATCAACGTAAAAAAAAAAAAAGGTTTATTGCTCCTAACTGAATCCGAAGTGATTGTTTTAGGTCAGCACAAAACTGAGAGCATCAAGTCAAGATTGTCATCAAGTGGCAGTTTTGGGATTTAGACTCTGACTTAATGCAGTTGGCCAAATAAAAGAGCATTTGCCTCATATCCCTAAACCAAAGAGCCGTGTGTGTTAGTTTTATACTTTATTGTTTCACCACACAACCCGAGATTTATTGTGAAAATTAACATTTTTCTAAGACATCGTCGCATCCAGACAATCGAACTGAAATGTCAGTTTATCTGTGAGAACCATGCGAATGCTGACATTTCCACATCGTACACCATATTTGACTGGCTCTGCATTAGTATTTAATTATCTACCTCCATGTTGTCCCTTATTTTAGGATATTTCATGTCGGCGTTCCTGAGCGTTGGTGAAGGTGTTTGTGTTTATCTGATCTGCTGTTTATCTGTCAGGCTGACTCTCTGCTTGTGCGTTTTTGTTTGTGTCTCTCCCAGCATTCGAGGCCGAGTGGAACTTCGAAAGAAGCTCAAGTGCAAATCCTTCAAGTGGTATTTGGACAATGTTTACCCCGAGCTCAAGTGAGAGTGCATGTTTGTTTGTTTGTGTGTGTTTGTGCATGAGTTGGTGCACGTGTCTGTAGGCTTATCTGTGCGGTAAAAAGCTGCCGCTGAGCACGCAAACGTCTAGGCTGATGCCAAAAGTGGCTTTATTACCCGTTTGGATCATTGTTAGAAAAAAAGATTACTTTTGGATCTTTTTTTACTTTATGTGCTGTTGTGAAGTTTTGCTGACATGGTAGATGATCACATGAAAAGATGCAGCACGCTGCCAGGGTTAGGCAAATCAAGCAAAACTGGATTGCAAAAGGAGTCAGGCAAGCAGAATTTACAGTCCAGAAAGATGTGGATGTTGATTTAAAAAGGATATTTGAAACTATCTAAGAAGCTACAACACAACTGTAAGCTCATGATGGCTCTGGTACTGTAGGTCTGATTTGTTTGCCATTCTTTGCGTTAAGGCATCACTTTTAAAGCAATGATTTCCTCTGTTTCTCTGATGTTGTGCTCTTGTTCCTACTTACTTTTGGATAGTTGGGATTAAGCGTAACTGTGGTTTTTGCACCGGTGGAGCAGCTGAAAAGGCTCAGGGTTCTACCTGAAACTACAGAGCAGCTGGAAAAAAAAGGCTTTATGAATCCATTTCAGAACCAACGAACCGAGAAAATAGTTAAAAGTAAAAATATTTATGTAATCTAACATGATGGGCAAGGATCATTTACATTTACATTTATGCATTTAGCAAACGCTTTTATCCAAAGCGACTTACAAAAAGAGGGTTTAACATAGAACTACGACGCAATTTACCTGCAATATGCTAGGAGAGGATTTAACATTAATGATGACACTCATTTACAGCATTTAGGTAAACACAGAAGGCCCAAGTGCAATACACTGAGTGCTAGCTAATATCAGGGGGGGTAATAAGTGCTTTTAAATCTTTCAGGGCAATAGATACTCCCGGAAGAGCTGGGTCTTCAAAGATTTCTTGAAGGTGGAGAAAGAATCTGATGCTCTGATAGTGCACAAAAGGTCGTTCCACCAGTGAGGAACCGCAAATGAGAAGAGTTTAGATTGACCTGCACGGGTCTTTGGTCGCGTTAGTTGGCGCTCATTGGAGGAATGGAGCAGGCGACCAGTGAACTAAGGCTTTAAGAGGGTGTTGAGGTAGATGGGCGCTGATCCATCAAACACTCTGTATGCCAGCATTAGTGATTTGAATTTGATGCGTGCAGCTAAGGGAAGCCAATGGAGTTCAGTGAAAAGGGGTGTGACCTGCGATCGCTTTGGCAGGTTGAAAACCAGGCGAGCTGCAGCATTCTGGATCATCTGTACCGGTCTCACAGCACAGGCTGGAAGACCTGTTAATATGGCGTTGGAGTAGTCAAGGCGGAAAATGACCAAGGTCTGAACTAGGAGCTGTGTCGCATGAGTTAGATATGGCCTAATCTTCCTGATGTTGAATAGAGAGAAGCGACACGATCAAGCGACAGAGGCAACCTGATCCGCAAAGGTCAGCTGATCATCGATCATGACGCCCAGGTTTCTTACAACCTTAGTGGGAGCAACAGATAGGGAGTCTAACCTGATGTTGTGGTGAATAGTTTCCTTGGCTGGGATGACAAGCAGTTCAGTTTTGGAGAGGTTCAGTTGGAGGTGGTGATCTTTCATCCATGCAGATATTTCAGAAAGACAGGCTGAGATTCGCGTTGGTACTGAGACGTCGTCTGGAGGAAAGGACAGATAGAGCTGGGTATCATCTGCAAAAGCAGTGTTAGGAGAAGCCATGCAAATTGATGATTGGGCCCAGCGAAGTACTGTACATGGCAAAGAAAAGTGGGCCCAACAGAGCCTTGGGGCACCCCTGTGATGAGGTGGTGTCGAGTCGATGTTTGGCCTTGCCATGCCACCTTGAAGGATCGTCCGGTGAGGTAGGAATCAAACCAGGAGTGTGCACTACCCTCAATGCCCATGTCTGCCAGCTTGGTAAGTAGGATGCTGTGGTTTAAAGTATCAAATGCAGCTGAGAGGTCCACTAGGATGAGAACTGATGATTGGCCTGTCGCTTTGGCTTCTTTCAAGGATTCCCTTACTGACAGGAGTGCCGTTTCCGTGGAGTGACCGCTCTTAAAGCCTGATGGGTTAGAATCAAGGAGGTCATATTGGGAGAGAACATTCGTCACCTGCTTTGAGACAGCTCCTTCGATGATTTTAGATAGGAAAGGGAGGAGGGAGACCGGTTGGCCGTTCTCCACTTGGGTGGGGGCTAGGGAGGTTTTTTTTAATAAGGGATTTACCTGGGCTTGTTTGAAGGCGGTAGGGAATGATCCAGTAGATAGTGAAGCATTGATCACGTGAGTGGCTGCTGTCACAACGGTTGGAGCTATCACTTGCAGGAGTGTGGTGGGAATAGGATCCAGTGGGCAAGATGTAGGGTGGCTGCTTGTGAGAAGCTTGAAGGTTTGGTTATCAGTGGGCACAAACGGTCTAAGCAGGAACTCAGTGTTGAGCTGAGGGACTCTGTGGCATCATTTATTTCCAGAGATGAGAAAGTGCTACGGGGTGGAAGAGCAGAGGTTACAAGTGCAGAGAAGTGGGCAGGAGACAAGTTGAGGAGATTGCATCGAAAGGAGACAGTGGGTGGGTGTGCAGTGGGTAGTTGATGGAGACAAGCATCAGGCTGAATAAAGTAGTGGTCTGAAAGGTGTAGAGGAGTAACTTTAAGTGAGTTGGGCATGCAGTGTCTGCTTAAAACAAGATCAAGTACTTTACTGGCCCTGTGAGTTGGGGGGCTGCTTACCCACTGGAGATTGGGTAAGTAAGCGAGAAGAAATATGCAGCCTCTGGTGTGACAAAGTGAATGTTCATATCACCAAGGACAAGAAGAGGACAGTCATGCTCAGGGATAGAGGAGAGCAGGGATTCTAGATCTTCTTGGAAGTCACCCAATTGAGGATATACAACAACCACATAGATTTTAACAGGTGCTATCGTCAGGGCACCGTGCTATTCAAAGGAGTTGTACGAGGCTCCTGATCTGAAATAGGTATATTTCCATTTGTTGGATATCAGTAGCCCAAGACCACCTCCTCTTTTGCCAGGCCGTGGTGTGTGAGAGAATGTGTAGTTGGTGGAGACTGCATTCTGTGTTGCGCCGTTTTCCGGTTTGATCCAAGTTTCTGTGAGGGAAAGGATGTCCAGTGAGAGATGGTTTACATAGGCAGAAATGAAGTCTGCCTTGTTCAGCGATGACTAACAGTTCCATAGACCTACAGAGAATTAATTGGTTTTGGATGACGATGTGTGGATTTTTGAGGTTACGTTTCCATTTGTGAAAGTAGAACCGCCTGCGGGTGCCAGAAATAACAGAGATAGGGTGGTGACACATCGCGAAATAGTGAAGGTAGACCCCGTTCCGTGACCCTGTTCGGTGGACACTCTTCGGTAGACACGCATGTCTTTATCCAAGAACATCTTCACACGAGAAAGGCTGAACAAAAAGGATGACACTTTGCTGACGGTTCAGTGTATTCCCCTATTTTGTTAAGCACAAGCACATGCAGCTGTTCTGTGTGATTGAATGATCCGGCTAAGAACACACCTAGGGAGGCAGATAGAAACCAAGGCCTGAGGGGAGTGGTCAGAAACACTTCCCTATACAATGGGTCCTTAATTGACCTAGTTCTCACTTCCTGAATGGCTTTCAGGTGAGAGTTTCAGTCAAAACAGGAGAACCACAGGTACAATTCAGGTGGTAAATAAGCACAGAATTAACAAACCAGGCACTTACTCTTCTTAGTCAGTAGTCCCTCTGAGATATTCAGAGAGGTACAAGGTATTTAAGTGAGAATCCCACACCCTGGGAGGCAGATACATCAATATCATCTACTCACACATCTCCCTGTCTGTCTTGCTAAGCTTACAGCCAGACAGAGACTTAGAAAACTCGAAAGCAAATAAAGTGGATAAGCAACCTTTGGTGACAACTGATGATGTATTTCGGGATATTTTACATTGGAATATGTTCTCTACTGCCAATAAATCGAGCTGTTTGCAGTTGACTAGAGTAATGAGATGTCTTACGGGAAACAGATTCTCCTAAGATTGTCTAACAGACTCACATTCCAATTAGTTTAGACAGTTTTCTGTCTAATAAAACCTATAGGATTAAGTTGCAGGATTTACTTCTCCTGGACCACCATGCCGAAACAGTGGAGAGGAAAAACTCCCTTTGAAAGGAAATACATCCACCAGAACCAGAACCTGGCTCAGTGGGACAACTGACTGGAGGTTTAAGAAAACAGCGCATACAGAAAAGTACAAAGTTAATAGCAGGAGAAGAAGAACTGGACAATCTCATCCAGGAAGGTCCCAGAATGCCAGACCAGCTGTAGCTTCTACAGAGATACAAGCACACTAGAGGAAGCATCAAGTTACCAGTTAAAGTAGAAGCAAATAATGCAAACTGGATAGTATTAGAAGAAGAAGGTGGCAGAGCGAGTGGTCGGTTTGTCCTCTAGCAGAATAAGCCCATAGAAGCAGAACCACAGAGGTAATTCATGAGAGTTAGAGCCAGAGAGAACCATCTGACCAGACTTTATTGTGTAGTTAACAATCAGAGCAAGTGTAAACTTTTGTTGGTAAATGTATTTCAAAATCTGTCTGTAGTAGTAGTAATAGAATCCTTCTTTGTTCAGAAAATAAGTATTTGCAAGTGACGTTTTCATTTATTCTGTTTCACATTACAAACAATAAGCAGTTAAAACACTTATATATGCAACCAACATTGTTTTTAAGATTTACAAATTAACATTGCATATACAGAATGCTGTATATAAATTCCATTGACTTTGAATGCTTTCCATTGTACTGCAATTATTTAGTCGTCTAACATTTGACAATATGTAAAAATCCCTACCATAAAACCTCTAAAGTGTGTTTAATGAAACTGTTTTCCTTTTAAATGTTTGGTATGTAACTGCTTCTCTTTGCCAAAGGTTATCTCAAAGTAAATGCGTTTCAAACTTGAATGTAGTTTTAAATGTAATTAATTTTTAATCTAAACACGAAGGTCAGTACAAGCTTTCCTCTATCCTTGATTAAGATAGATGAGGAGTCACATCACATGTGACAGCAGTGTTATTACAGATGGAACGTTTTAATTGGAAAACACACTAAAGCCCCTACTTACATTTAAAACAACCTGTAAAAACCTACGTTTTTCCAGGTTTATATTCTTCCTAAAGGAAGAAAAAGCATCTACAAGGACAGTGACTGCTAACTTTCAACCTGCCACCCTCACGTACGCCGTTCCTTTGTCTTGAACGCCTCATTCACCACCTTTGCAAATGAAATCTCTCACTCAGTCCTGATTGGGTGAGCTCCCAGAGGGCCCGGCTCTTCAGATTCACCACACAGCACACTTTTACTCACGCACAATCCAACGGTTTATGCAATGCAGACGCTTCCATGCATAAACATGGCAGCTGTTGATCATACAAACTATGAAAATAAATCATAAACACCGTTGCTTCAACACAACCAAACTTAAAATAGCAGATTCACGGGAGGCTGCTGTTAATCCCCCAGAATGAAATTAACAGGCTTCCTCTCAGGGGACAACAGACGTGACCCTTAAACGCAGAATAACCTTTAACGGGTGATTAAAGGAGACAGATAGCAGATTGAATTAATGCAGCAAGGCTTAAACTTGAGTTTTATGGCATGGCTGAAAATTTCACATGAAAGGCTGAAAAATTCTTAGACTTTGAAAGAAACTTTCTGAACCTAATGTATGGCTTTTTTTTTCAGGTTGGCTGTTCATTCTCCTTATATAGACCACAAAAAAAGGAGAACATTAGTACAGTTGGACAAACATGTCCTGTCCAAATTTAGAATAACATTTTAGAGAAACCTGATATCTACACATTAAAGCAACACCAAGCAACTTTTCAACCTTCATAAAATATTTTCAGAACTTTTGTGATTCAGTATCCGGCACTAAGCAACTTTGAGGAGGGTGGCAGGAACCCTGTCATTCACACAAAACAACTACAAATATGCTGACTGCCCTACGGCATACATCAATTCCCCCGTTTCTTATCTTCAACATCATCATCTGACATTGTTTCACCACAATTAGATTCATCCCCTCATCGCTATTAATCCTTCACATAGACACTGGAAACAGAAATGAACTTCAATCCAACTGCAGTCGACCGGGAGATTAGGATTTTATCACGCTATGCGCTGGTGCTCATGGGAAATGCAGACGTCCTTCAGGAAAAACAGTACCGCTTTTCTCCACACTAGGCCACCAAAATCAACCAAAACTCAAAGGTCTTTAGTGTTGCAATAAATTATGAGGGGAATTTTTAGTTGGTTTTAAGGGGGGGAAATGTGTTCATATCGGGAGCTAGCTTATATGCGCTGAGGTTGAGATCCCAGCATGAACCAAAGAACAGTTAGATTATAGAAATGTAAAAACAACATCTTACTAGAGCTGCAGCTTTCCGTCACTATGGTGCCTGAAGGTGAAGATAAGGAAATTATATTAAATCTTTAGATACAGATGCCAGGACAAACCGGCCACTTCTCCTTCCTCTGCTACTTTCGTACTCTTCTCTCCATTTCGCATTAGTTGCTCTAATTTCACCATTTAAATGAATATTTTTTTCTTTCTTTTTATCTCTGTAGATGCTACACCCGGTTAGGTGTTCTGCTAGCTGTGACAACTCAACATGTTTCCTCTCCTTCTCTTAACTTTTAGCATTTTGCAGTTTGTGATTTTGGCTCCTCTGGAGAGTTCCTTCTGTGACAGAAGAGTTTTTCTTTCCTCGCCATTCATGTTCAGTAGGTGGGATTGCTGCAAAGGGGACATAAAAACACAAACAATTGTCTAATTTATCTCCATGCTGTAGAAGTAAAGGCGCCTGATTATTGATTGGATTGGGCTTCGTTTGACAGGAGACAGTCAAAACTAAAGAGTCTGGTTGTCTTCATCAGGGTCCCGGATGACTCCGACTCAAAGTCAGGTGTGATCCGACAGAGGAAGAACTGCCTGGAGTCTCGTAGGATCGAGGGCCAGGAGACGCCCATCCTCACTCTGGGGCCTTGCACGGTTGCAGAGGGCGTCACTGCCAGCAGTCAGGTCAGGCCCTCCAGCAAATATATTTGAATTTTCTGTGCCTTTTTTTCCTTTTTAATAATTCATATCATGATCCAAAATGTGATATTATACAAATAAACCCTGAATAAATGCAAATCACCCCACCTATATAATCAAAATATTATGGAAAATGGAACCTTTTGTGACGATATAAAGTAGGCTTAACGATCTCAGAAGGAGACACACGTTTTAAACAATCATGAACAGGCGGCAAACACAGTCACAGCCTTTTTCTAAGGTTTTCCAACCCAAACAAACTTCTTTTTACCATATGAAGTCAAGAGAAACATACAATTGAGCTGATATTTGAAGCATATGCAGTTGAATTCTCTCCTCGTCGGCTGCTTCACAGACACGTCACTCATCACCGGTTAATTTAACGTAAAACATAACTTTAAGTGTAATAGGTCTTTTTGGTTTCTGTGCTGTAATAGTATCTGTTTTTCATGAGTGGAATTTCTTCCAATTAACAGCAAATATGTGTCTTATAACTGTTGTGTCCCTGTATCAGCCTGCTGACCAGACGTGTGCAGCAACAGGTTGGAAAAAAATGGCAGGGCTCCAATACAATGTGCTCCAAATAGCTATGACAAATAATAATAATTTTTAATATAACAAACAAACAATAATCTCACACCCCTCAAATTGATATTAATAATTCCTTTCCTTTTTATTGAGTCTACTCCCTATTGCTTTATGCGTACCAGCTTGGTAAGGTTTATAAATTATTTTTTTTAAATAAATGAAAGCATTTCCAGTTTGGCTGCATTGTCATTGTCACAAATGCTACTATTTGAATTTAGAAACCAGCTCACGAAGGTATGGAAATCTCAGGACACTCAGTCTTTGCAAAACAGATGATCTGCTTCGGTTTGTGCAGACCAGTTTCTTTTTACTTTGTGCTGCTGTACGCCTCTGAGTGCGTGTTCATTTTTCACTTCCCAACCACACCAAAGCCTCTGTGTGTGTGTGTGTGTGCGTGCGTGCGTGCGTGCGTGCGTGTGTGTGCTTCCACCATCCTCTCAGTTATAATTAATACCCATAGGATTCCCATTATTCCACGTTTAGAGCTAGCGTGGAGGCGGTGATTCACGCTAACAAGTCAGCTTGATGAAAAGCTGACATGTCAACAGTTGAAATGCCTAAAGGCTGGAGGAACCGGCCTCTGACTTGAAGGTCGCTGATTAAAATCCCACAGCTCCTGGTAAAACCAAGTGGGAAGATGAGTAAGAATGAGAAACCGTCTCTTGAAAAATGCGGCGGACGCATTGGCAGATGCGGCGTTGCAGATCCTTCAGTCCTTTTCCATCATGAAGGTCGTCCTTGGGTTGTGTTTTATGGACTTTTGTTCTTCCTAATGTCGATCGAAATCACCTGTGTCTACCGAGTTTATTGCGTCATTTAAAGTTACTTTGTCTAGACACAAGACTAATTTAATATGTTGCTATTTTAAAAAAAGGGCCTCTTCCAAGAGGAGTGGAAACGAGCAGAACTGGAAAAACCGAAAATCCTAGCAAGTATTTTTGTGTAGTTTCTAGTTCAGGTTATAGAAGCTTGTTTTAGGTGAGTAATTCATAAATGTTGAATTTAGAAGTTATAGTTCTAAATTCAAGTTACTTAGTGTTGCTTCAACATATGCACTCTCCCTCTCCCTCAAATGTTACACCAGGATCTATTCTTTACATGCAACGGAATCATATCATTTCCCCATTTGAAAGGTTTCTACATGTTTATGTGTTTGAAATGTCACAACATAATTTACATTGAGACGTGTTTTTCTACATAAAAAAAAAATTGGAAACGTTTTAATAATATTCACATTTTTGAGATGACCATAATTGTGCGTTTTAATAAAGGCACAAAAGAATTTGCATTAAAAAAGGAAAGCACAAATCAAAATTGATCACATGCTATTTTGTGTAATTAACTCAACATTAATCTTCAATTGGTTTTCATTGTATAAACCGAATCGACAAACAAACCCGAATATAAAAGGCTGAAGATAATAGACACAAATCAAAGTTTGAAGCAGTGTCCTTTCTGAAGAAGACGTTGCAGGTAAACAAACTGACGTGGAAACAGGTCAGCACAGAGGCAGAGCCAGCATGCTCAGCAGACGTGCTCGCCCAATAAAAAAAAGGTTAAAGGCTGGGAGACAACAATGACGCCTGCAGCTCAGCATACGAGGCTGTAGGAGCAGGCTGGGAAAAAGCTGCCCGATCCGCCTTCCTTTCATGCACATGTTCGCAGGCTGAGAGGTAATTACATTACTAATGTTCAGAATCACAGTTGTGTGGCTCAGTGAGATGAATTTCCCGCCGTCTATAATACAGCTGTCCGCCTCCGAGTAATGCAGCTGTATAATAGATTTCTGTCACACATGACTGACACACAGCACACATTCTCATCTGCAGGACGATGACGCTCTCTCTGCCTCACAGATTCTTCATTTTATTTTTTTACCCAGGTAGAGAAATACAACTTTACATCAAATACATCATATGACTAAAGAAGGCTCTGCATAAAAAAAAAGTAATTAGGATAAAAAATCTATATAAATAGCTCTTTAAGGAAGAGTTTTAGGTCATAACGTGTAAGGTTAGAAGAGTATCGTATCACTCAAATTTTTGCACTAGCTTGTTTCATAATTGAAAAAATCTATCAACAGTTGGATTGTGGAGACTGATGTAGATGTTCTGTATTTTATTTGCAATTAAAAGTTGCTTCTTTGTAAATGACGACACAACTATAACCACATGTCCAAAGTTTCTCCATTTTACAGCCTCGCATGGCCTGTTAAAGAGCACGTGGATCTGCACACTGCTTGTTGTGATAATGTTGTTGCATAAATGTACATTTAAAATGTAAAGGCAAAAATCAAAAAGATGTGTTTTTTACATTCAGGCTGCCAATGCTATAGTGATGAAATTGTGTCAAATCAAAGGAGATTTTTCTTTTCAGTGACTATGTGTAGTTTTTTAAAATCTTTAATAAGAATATCAGAGTTAGAAAATTGCATCAGGGTTTTAGAGGAAAAAACAAAGAAACAAAGAAACAAAAATAAAAGCATATGTATCTTTACATTTGGAGTCACATAGAACTGATCAAACCAACAGCAAAGACTTTACCAAGCACACACTTAGTCAGTTGTAGCATTTAAGTAAGCAATTACAAAAATGACAGTGTGATAAGCAAACATTAAATTCTAATGTTTGAACATCAGACCAGGACTCAAGGGGAAAAGTTAAAATCAGTAAGATTCAATAATAAAACACACAGATAAACACTTTACGGGAGTCTAAAAATAAGACTTAATTTCTTTTATTAGCGTCAGGGTTGCAATCTCAGTCAAGTAGCTGCCTTTAAAGCAACGCTAAGTAAGTTTTCAACCTTCATAAAATATTTTCATAACTTTTGTGATCATATGTTGAATGACGCCTCTGTCATGGTCCGAGGGGGTCCGTATCGCTTTAACCAGCACTAAGCAACTTTGAGGAGGGTGGCAGGAACCCTGCCACACAAAACAACTACAAATGTGCTGACTGCTTTACGGCATACGTCACTTCCCCCCCGTTTATTATCTCCAACATCATCATCTGACATTGTTCATCACCTCATCACTATTCATCCTTCACACAGACACTGGAAACAGAAATGTACTTCATTCCAACTGCAGGCGACCAGACAATCAGGATTTAATGACGCTATGCACTGGTGCTCATGGGAAATGCAGTCTTCCTTCAGGCAAAACAACCACCGCTTTTGTCTACACTGAGCCGCCAAAATCGACCAAAACTGAAACTTCATGTGAAACCACATGTGAAACACAAAAGGACAGTATCTCATTTACCATTCCTATTTCATTCATGAACACATTTGTTTTACAAGTGGAACCTTAAGATAAAAATAAAATAAAAATAAATGAACATGTGCCTAAGAGAATATATATATAATAAATGCTATAAACTATGCTTATATTTACACTTTATATTAGCATGTTAAAAATCTTTAAAAGTATGTGTTTCGCATGTGGCAAAATTGTGGCTTCCAGTTAAAAAATTCAATTCAAAGAGTTTATGATGTATCTATGATTTGAATTGATTTTCTTGTAAAGTGCCTCGAGACGACATCTGGCGTAAACTGGCGCTGTAGAAATAAGCCGATTCTTGACGTTGCGTACGTAGAGATTTGATTGTGTTCTAAAATGTAAAGTACATGTGGAGCACATGCTTTCTACCCTGCTTTACTTCTGGGAAACAGTATTTTTACATGTAAACATCCAATTATATTGCAACATGTAAAACATGGTAAAACAGGTTAAAGGCATGGGAATTTTCACATGTTAAACGTTTTGCTGGGTTTATTTCCCCCAGTGCTTTTTGTGGTTATCCCATGGGGAAGATGTGAAGACGCAGCTGCATAAGCCTTGTAGAGACACCTTTCGATGCGCACGTTGATTAATAAATGGAAACGGTCTTCCTCTCTCTCCAGGAGTGGGTGTACACTCATGGGCAACAGCTTCGTCAGAAGCAGCACTGCCTGTCGCTGTCGACCACCTTCCCTGCGTCGCAGGTCCTGATGCTGCCCTGCAACATGGCGGATGGCAAGCAGGTCTGAGCGAACACACACACACACACACACATACACACACACACACACAGATCCACAGCTCTAGAGTCTCCGGTTATATTAAGGCAGAGAAATAAATATATCAGAATGGTAATTAATCTAAAGATGAATTTATTTAAAAAATGATTGATGGTCATGACACGTTTTTGAGTGTGCAGCTTTGAATACCATTAACAGACACACACACACACACACGTCATTACCTGACCACTGGGCACCCTGACGGTGTCCCAGAAGCCCCTGCAGCAGAGAAACACCTGACAACCAATAAATCAACTGTGAGAGAAGGAGCGAAAGAACAAGAGGGAGGGTGGAGGAGAGACACGAGAGGAGGGACAAAGGAACACAGGGAAGAGGAGAAGAAGGGAGGATAGAGAAGAAGGGAGGATAGAGGAAAACCTCATTCAACTACACCAACTGTTCAGTGTAATGGAATAATCTGCACTGGTTTGTTTTTGTGTCCATAAGTTCTGAGTTCCTGCGATGTAAAACAAAACCAGAGGACGGATGGAGTCAGTCGGAAGCAAAAACATGCAGTTGTACACCCGGTCAGACAGGGCAGGACTTAACATACATGGCAGGAATTATCATACATGGCAGGAATTAGCTGTGTGGAAAACATGAAACAAAATGGCAAAATAAACTGTAAAAATGATAATGGTAAAAAAATACGCTGACACATCCTTAACAGCCGCTAACCTTAAACCAGCTAACCTTAACACGTCAATAGCTAAAGTACAACAGTTATTGCTCAAAGCTTTTAATGATGCATATTTTTTAATGTACTGTCAGAAAATAATCATCCTCAAACATTTTATTTTACGATATCACCAAAGTTATCTCTGTTTTCTACAACCATCACCTGGCTACAAATCCAAATATGACTGACAAATAAAAACATCACAACGCATCCTGTTACTTAGTTCACACATAACTACAGGAAATGTTTCCTTTCACTTTCATTCAGATTAATAACTATATTATACTTTGTGTTGTTTGACTTGTTTTTAGAACATTGTGCATAACATTAAGCTCATTAACACGCGCTTAAAGTGAAACGGGAGATGGCGGATAAAATATGGGTTTCTTAACATATCAGATACATTTGTATATAATTTCCTTCATGATGCTGTAGCTTATAGGCGCCTAAATATTTTGTAAACCTCAGTAAACTCTCTTGTGGAAGCCGCCTGACAGAAAGCCGAGGTAGAGGAGACGTGGCAGCAGAGGAAGGTAGAGGAGACGTGGCAGCCGAGGCAAAGATATCGAGGGGAAAAGTTGCTATTATCTGTCAGGTCGGCTGAAAGTGTGAAAACCAAGCTGTAAATTACAGTAGGTAGGTAGGTAGGTAGGTAGGTAGGTAGGTAGGTAGGTAGGTAGGTAGGTAGGTAGGTAGGTAGGTAGGTAGGTAGGTAGGTAGGTAGGTAGGTAGGTAGGTAGGTAGGTAGGTAGGTAGGTAGGTAGGTAGGTAGGTAGGTAGGTAGGTAGGTAGGTAGGTAGGTAGGTAGGTAGGTAGGTAGGTAGGTAGGTA
>JAVLVB010000407.1:101796-112807 GCA_032876305.1 Orestias chungarensis | reverse complement strand
CAGTAAGAAAGTCAGTTATCCACTGGCAGGTGGAGGCTGGTACGCTGAGTTCAGTCAGTTTGCTGTGTAATTGTCCTGGAATAATTGTGTTGAAGGCTGAGCTGAAATCCAGGAACAGAATTCTTGCATAAGTTCCTGGGTGTTCAAGGTGTTGGAGGATGAAGTGGAGACCCATGTTCACTGCATCGTCCACGGAACGATTGGCCCGATAGGCAAATTGCAGGGGGTCTAGCAGGGGGTCCGTGATTTCCTTAATGTGGTTGAGAACCAGTCTTTCAAAGGACTTCATGACCACAGAGGTCAGGGCAACAGGTCTGTAGTCACTTAGTCCTGTGGTAGTTGTCTTTTTAGGAATGGGTATTATTGTGGAGCTTTTAAAACAGGACGGAACAACACAGCTAGGGAAGCTAAAATAGGGGAGATATAATCTCTCTTTTTAACTTTCATCAGAACTCTTGCTGCAGCGTTTACAGAATGTCTCCTTTGTTCCAACGCAGGAAGTCAGAATGCTTACTTATACCAACTTCAGCTTTGTGAGCCGATTATATGTTTGTAGATGGAGAAAAGCATCTCAAAGCTGTAGGACATCAGGTCCACTTGGACTGGAGTTTCACCGTCTATTGCCTTTCCTTTATTTCTAGTAACACAAATCCAGTCTTGGTCCATACAATTCAGTCCACCAGTGCCCATGGAATCCACATCCACTTCCTCTAATGTTGCTGTTTCTTTGATTTGCTAGCATTTATGTGCTAAAACAGCACAAGTTTGTTTATTCGTGTCCACTCTGCTTTACTTGTACTGCAGTGGGTTTCTCTCCGGTGTCCCCGGATTTGATCCACAGAGCTTTGCTCAATCTATCATCTAATAATTATAGAGGAGAGTTTTAATCAGGCCTCTATGGATGAAAGCCAAAGTTGATAGAAACTATAGGGGATGTCACTTTTTTAGCTTCCCATAAAAAAGACACAACAAACATGTGGAAAAAACACAAACGGTATAGACGAACATTGCCCTGAACACACCATCACCATTGTGAAACACAAGTGGGGGTGCTTACTCAGCAGGGTCATGGAATCAAAGATGGTTTGGAGATGGAAGGAGCTAAATCTGATCCAGGAAATGTTGAACGTCGCTCTGTTAGAGACTCGGGGCAAAGGTCAACGACCTTAAGCGTGCAGTCTGAGCTAGCGTGAAAGGTTTCCGACCAAATCAGATTCACTTCTTTCACAATTACCCACTTAATGAAATATATCAGGAGAGACTCAACAATCAGGTCACAATGGTTTGTAAATGATTTCACACAAAACTCAAGCTTCTCTACACAATGTGCAAAAAGGAGGTTAACATACCCAGTTTGAAAAAAAAAACACAGTTTGGTTTTGCAGCAAATCCCAAGTCTGAGTCATTAAAGTCTGATATGAGCAAAACTCTCCGAGGAGGAAGTGTCACCCTGTGGTGACCCGAGAGTGATGGGATGAGCTCCCATCTCCCCACGATCGTCTTCAGGAGGAACAAAGGTGGCCTGAAGCTTACCAGAGGCACGCCGACTTGAACAGAGAGAGTAATGTAATGAGTTACGCTCATATTTGACGACGGCTAAGCTGCAGCACTCGGTAATGAGGTGAATAATAATTGATTTACTTTTAATTATACAACTCTGCCTTTTTTTCTTTCTTCCTTTCAATTAAAAAGCCCTGTGGCCCATCGCTGCGCTGACAGGCATGTCATCCTGCCAGAGTCGCAGTTGGAGAAAACTTGCATGTTTCGGATTAGGAGAGTTCACAATAGAGCTCCTGACAAACTGTGAAGCTGAAATGAAGCATGGAGATTTTTTTTATTTTTGTCCTCTTGTATTCTAATTTTGACCTCTTCAATTATCAGCCGATTGGTTCTCCTTTATGATTGGGTTTCAAACAGGTTCAAATAATCTGTTTTCAGCTTATAATTTGTGCTACTTTAGAATCCTTTTCTAAAAAACAACATTCAGCCAAATTTATTTCTTGCATTATTGCTGTTTACAAATTTCATTTAGTAAATTTTCAATTTCGTTTGTTCAAACAGTTTAAACAGCCATTAAACTCAAATCCTGTTTGTGATCATCTTACTGATTTATCCAGAGATAATAATTCGTTTTTAAACACATATCATGATATTATACTGTGAAATTATTAATATCTCAAGAAAGGAAAAAAAAAAAGGATACCTACTAATACAGATTCAAACCAAACAATTGCTTAAAGAAATGTGTATGTATTTTTAGACGAGAGTTCCATCTAGTGGCCATTAAAGGAAAATACTAATAGATGTTTACCAAAAGGCACCAAAGCCTTGACAAAGTTTGGGATTAGAACCATGATATAGTTGAGAGAATATCTAACAAAAGTAAAGTTTTAACAAAGGAAAGTGACCTTTGACATTGGAAAGGAAAGAAGTCCCCTGATGTACCTCGCTGGACTGAGAAATGGTGGAAGTGTTGGCAGCACCGTTGCCTTCCAACGAGAGAGTCGTGGGTCTAAATCCTCGTCATTTCATCCTGGAGTTTTAAATGTTCTCCATGCATGGGATCTCACTGGGTACTCCGGCTTCCTTCCACAGTCCAAAAACACAGAGCTTAGTCTTTATAAACTGGTATGAGGATCAGCATGGCTGTTGTTTTGTATGTTTGTCGGTTTACTCTAGGTTACCGGCGTTACTCTCCACGTCCTTCAGTGAGCAGCTGTAAAATGTTTTTTCCTTTTATTTTTATTTTTATGCTAAACTCTGTGACAGCACCTTTGTCACAGTCAGACACGTGTTTCTCTGCAAAACGCTGCGTCGTCCCGCAGACTCGCTCCGTGGAGCATGACTGAAGACCTTTTCAGAAACGTCTCGGGCAAATGCAGGTTCTGCATTAAAACCGTCCTCTCTTGAGTGCAGCACAGTGCCCGGGTGAACAGGGAAAACATGCTAACAAATGATGTTTGCATAATCCTAGTCGTTTGTCTTTGTCATTTCCTGCAGAGGTGGCAGAAATCAGGGACACACTTGGAGCACATCGTCTCTCGGTTCTGCTTGGACTCGGAGATGGCTCTGGACGGCATGGACTCGTCCCGAATGCTGGTCATCAGCCCCTGTGAACTGAGCGCGTACACACAGAGATGGGAAGTGCCGTTTTCCTGACCTTGTGACCCTCAGCCTCCAAACACCTGCTTCATTGCACCGAGGGTCCTCCTGAGAGAGCTCTGGCTGAGCGGTCCACTTGCACAAACTGGAGAGGTGACAGCGACTCAACCCCAAGCTGACAGAGGGTTGATCAGGAGCTCGAGAAGGGCTGGAATATTTGGTGAAAAGAGGCGCAAGCAATCAAAAAGATGCAGAGAATCATAAAGTATGTGGGTGGAATTTAGGAGTCTGTTTGCCTTGGAGTGAAACTAAGTGCACCTTAAAAGCAGATTGTCAAACTTGGGCTGTAACTTTTCATGATGAGAGGGAAGAAAAAAAATCAGTGTCTCCTTGAAGATGTTTAATCATCAGAGAGATTAAACGCAAGCACAAATCATGTCAGATCAGATCTCATCGTATGATCAGCAGGATATGACCGTGACAGGTTTGTTTTGCCATTGTTATTTTTTTTATTATTTTAATAAATTTCCTGGTTTAGGTCATGATTTTCAAAGCCCGTATCTGAGGGTTTTTTTATCAGCTATCACCATGTAGAGAGTGAAAGTTTCTCTGATGTTTTTCTACATCATTTTGCATTAATGTGGATTCCTTATAATTAATCACCCATCCATTACAGGTGTTGGCTTTTAAAAAGGCCCTCATAAGATGTTGAAATATTGTTTTTGATCACCCGTCAAGATATATATACTTTTGCTGTATTCAAACCAAATATACTTTTTGTTTGATTGCGTGAAAGCTTTACTTTAGCTGATTCCATGTCGGTTTTTTTTATGTCTTTGTGGAGAATTGTTAAATTATTTACAAGGCTGTAAAGTTTTGACTATAAAAATCTTGCCTACTATGTTTTCATGCGATATTTTACAGCTGAAGAGTTCACACATGTGGTTTTGTTGCTGAGTGTTGGTAGGATGGAGGTTGAGATGTAAAGACCGTTAAACAGGGCGTAAGTCCAGTCTGTTAGTTGGGAAGGAGAAACTATTTGTCTTGATTGAATTTTTGACTCTAACCTTCGGTCATGAGATAATGATTAGAGGCGAAAGATCGAAATCCTGGACACTAGCATCTGGAATTAACTTCCTTCATGAGGTGGCTGCGTTTTGATTTAAAGAGAAAGTAAAACCTCTACTTTTGACAAGAAGCCTGAAATACAATATAGTCTGGTCACATGGGTATTTAAAGCCCTTTTTTCTATTATTTTTTATATTTAATTAATTCAGCATATATTAAAATTAAATGAAGGGTTTTAAGGTGTCTTTACACCCTTATAACTAACACTGGGGTTTGATTTGATGTTGTGGGCCTGTTTGGATTCTGTATTTTATTCTCTCTTTATATTTAGTGTAGCGGAAGGTCTTGGGGAAAGCTGATTCGTATTTGTTCCGTCTTGACAATAACAAGAAAGTCCAGTTCCATCTAAAACGAGGCGCATCGTGATATTACAAGAAAGTACAATCCTCTATTTCAACTTTACGCTTTAGTCCAGACATGTGGAAATGCAGGAAGCCTTACAGTATCGGTTCCTTTACCCACACTGTTAGGCTCTCCCATCAAATCCTGTGTTGTCTTTTTTATTATTTAAACAGATACATGAGGAGAGAGCATGAAACATGTCAGAAAGTTGGAGAATCACCTCCTCCATTTCTGCAGACTTGTTACTTGAGGAGAAAAACATAAACAAAAAAAAGGTGAATGCAACGTTCCATGTTTGCTTCCACAGGATTCCATGTGTAAACACAAGCGTCACCATTTATTTTCAGCTCACTAACAGAACACATGGTTGGCGTTCCTCGCGCTCCTTCATTGGTGTCCCTGCATCCCAGCTGTGTCTAAGCTCATCACTTGTTTGACATCTGCAGCTGCATCTCTTTGATACCCTCTCTGATCCCTGAATAAAGTTTTATAATGCCTCTTTATATTGTCTTAAAATCACTGTTTGACAAGAGCTGCAAGTTTCAGTGTGTTTCAGGATGATCACAAACAGGAAGCAGAACAGACTGGAACCTAAATATTACGTTTTCTCCAGAGTGAACAGAAAAATACACAAACAAACCAATAATATCGTGTCCTGGGATCAGTTCATTCTGTCCTAAGCTTTGGCAAAAAGACAACATTCGTGAAGAAAGTCACCCAAATGTTGACGTTTCATCAGAGTACATAATATATTTAAACTGTTTTGTTAAAAAGCAAGATTAGTCTCTTATCACCGTGTTTTAAGAAATAATGGATTGAGGACTACGTACAGCACCTTCAGCCGTTCTTGATAGTGTCATACTGAGATCTTAAAAAATACCTTAACTTACAGAACATTTATTCAGCTGAAAAAAAAAACATTACAATTTTAAAAGGTCATTATTAGTCCATCAAACAAAGTCCATTATATAGATTTTAATTTTTGTGAGTAGATTAGGATATCTGGGACTCTTAAAACTGACATCCTGTCTCCCTAATATAAATATTTGATGCAACACAAAGGCCCATTTATTCAAGACATTCTTAACAATGGGACAGACAACAAAACATGCCAGACGAGGCCCAGACGATTAAAGAGCTGGACAAGGACGTAAATCTATACTCCAAAAACAGTGATGCTTTGGTTGGGTAAAAAACAAAAAAATACTGTTTGAGAACTGGAGAAAAAGTTAATCTTTGTTTGTTTTTTTGTTCCTGTCCTACCATCACAAATGTAGATATTAGTTTTGTGAAGAATGATTGAATGATTCTAACTGGAGCCATCTGTTTTTGGTCACATGAAACTGTGGTTGTAAATCAAATGGGTACAAAAGCAACTTGTGACCACTGTTAAGCACGGTGGTGGCTCTAGGATACTGTGGGTCACTTTCTCCTCCATAGACCCTTCATTAGATGGACTGGCATCACTGAATCTTTCAAATAGTAGGATGTTTTAGGAAAAAATAATCAGTCTCTGCAAATATACATATATAAATGGGTTATTGCTGCATCTTTCAGCAGGATAGAAATCCAATCCTGCTCCTGTGTCCATTCTAGTCCTGAAGCCTAAACTGTGGAAGAACCTTGTGGACACAACCAGGAGTGTGGATTATCTAAAGATGTTGGAGATTAGCTGCTGTCTACTGGAAAAAGAGGAGGCAGAAATATGAGAATTGTATTTATTAAAGGGAAATGTTCCCCACTAGCCAAATAATCTAGAATGAGCTGCATGGATTTACATGCATTCTTCACCAGGGAGAGTGGTGGAGCTGGTTTCTGTCCCTGAACTGCATGTGTTTCCATCAGGATTCCCTAAAACGGGATTGGCAGAGGAAAGGAAGCAAATGCTTTGCTGCAAATCTGCAGCGAGTGATGTGAAGTGAGGCGGAGTTTTTCCCTGCAGAGCAGAGAACAGCATGTTCCGCCTGTAGAGACTCAGCTCTAACTCGGACTCATTGCCCGGCCTGGCTGCCTCTCTGTGCACCGTAACAGCCTCAAACTGCTGAAAATGTCACCGAGTAAAAGCTGACATTGTATCGTCACCCGCTGCGTTTACTGCATCCGCTATACAACAGAGAGTCGCCTTCACGTAAGTACGACATTTTTATCTCCGGCCATCTTTCTTCCAACTGCTGCATTAAAGTTGATTAAACGCTAATAGGTTGTTTTTTTCGCAAAAACAGCGATGTTTATCAAATTCAACCCGTTTGTTCTTATGTTTTGATTTTATATAATCTTGACATTTGAAGCCGGTTAACTGAACTGTATTTAAGAACAATTGTTTCCACACGGCGTCTATTTATTGTCGTCCCGACGGGAGTTGTAGTTTGTTTTATATGTGGAACCTCCCGAGGTCAAGCTAGCCAATGGCTGAAAGGACTACAGATCCCAGCCTTCAAAAGGCGAAGAAGACGCAACCGTTACAAAATAAAGCTTTGAAGTTAAATAAACCAGTCGTTTCATAAATTGTAATTATTTGCTGTTTAATAAGTTTTACTATGAACTCTCGTCGAAAACACCAAGAATTCAGGTAAATATAAAATTAATATCTTGCTAAATGTAAATTTGTTTGTGAAAACTCTTAACGAACGTTTGGTCAAATAAATATTACGACGAAACTTTTCCTAAATGTTCTGAAGGAGTGTCGCAGCTCCATTACGTCATATTCCAGAGACATCCTCAGTGTCGCAGCTCCATTACGTCATATTCCAGAGACATCCTCAGTGTCGCCGCTCCATTACGTCATATTCCAGAGACATCCTCAGCGGGGGGTTTTTTCGGTTCCAAGCGAGAAAATCAGCGACAATGCTTGTTTTTAATATCTTATCTGAATTTATTTGAGGCCCAAAGATAAAAAAAATAAAAAATGCCACCTCCGACGCTAAAGCCAGGTATGCTAAAGTTAGCTAGCTGTCCGGAGAGACGGGTTAGCATTAAGCTAGCTTTGTTTTGCTGCGTTAAAAGTTTGATTTCGCTTCACTCTTCAAACCACTAACGTTTAAAGTTGAACATAATACAATAACTACTTTGTTTTATTCATATTTATTACCAAAAGAGTGCACCTGTAGTAGTAAAAGGTACACCAGTTAGTCGGCCAGTTCTGTGATCCTTGCTCTGCTCAAATGTGCTATTAATACCCCATTTTTTGCCATTTATCTCTAAACTAACGACAAACCTCTGCGTGTATTTTGTTGAACTACCTGCTTGTTTTGGGTTCAACAGAGATCAGGTGGGGCTCTTCAAATCGAGGCCTGTAGGTTTGCTGTCCTGCGCCTTTTACACGCTTCTCTTCTTCTGCGCACCTGAGACAAATCAGGTCATTAGCAGGAATCTGGAGAATCTGATGAGCTCAACCATTTAAACTAGGGACACCAGATAGATCATCAACACAATATTCATATTGTACTGAACTGTTTGGAGGGAAATTATTGTTGGCCAACCTGTCTGACCTGTTCTGAACTTGATGTTTAGAGGAATGGAACCACATGAAGAAGGCTTATATCACAGCTGAAATTAACAGCACATTTAACATTATTATTACCATCGCAGGAGGTTCTAATATCCCTTACGTAAAGATTTTGGACAGGTTTTGGTTCTGGCGGGTTTATGTGTGTCTCTGCTCCGACACGGGTGTTTAAATAAAGCTAAAGACACGAAACAATTGTCATATGATTCAGCTGGGCAGGGTTAGGGATGCATCTACAACCTGCAGGACAATAGATTTTCATACGCCTAACATATAAAAAGTGAAATAACCTAATAATTATAATGGTAATGCCTTCATTTTCTGTTGGAATTAAAATTACCCCGTCTATCAAATAACTTTCTTACTACGCTATTTTGATATTTCTTTGAATAAAAAGGCTACATTTTGTAAACTTTCTGATTTCTTTATTAATTTTCTTCTCCAGCCCTCCCATGTTCCTGCGCCGCTTGAGCTCGTTTGGCTCCTCCTTTCCCCCCGGTGGGCGTCCGTCTCCCCGTCGGGCCTCCTCGAACCACCACCCACTCACTCCTGCCCCTGTCTCATGGTGGTCGGACCACCGATTTCCACCCCGGCCTCCTCGACCTCCCCGTCCTCATCCGCCGGCCCATACGATCTTCAGCAACAACAACACATCATACTCTCGTAACGGTGGCTTCAGCGGTGGCGGCCTGCAGTCCCTCCACACCTCTGCGGGTCTCATGATGGAGCGTCCTGACAGAGAGCCTCCAAGCAAACGGTGGAAGAGTGGAGAGGACAGGAAGCGTGGTGAGGAGAGAGCAAGAGAGACGAGGGCCAGAGACAGGGAGAGGGAGATTAGGCAGGAACATTGTCAGGATTTCAGAAGGGACGGCAGCCTTTCGGCTAACCAGCTCTCCAGAACCAGAGATAAACCCAAAACCGGCAGCAGAGATGAGGACGTAGAAAGGACTAAAGCTGAGAGAACCACTGGCAGAGACGGAAATCCAAATCGGAGTTCACAACCTGAAGGATCCAGGACTTGCCGCCCCAGATCGACATCTGAGCAGGATCCAGTCTCGGTACATACACCCAACGCCTGGTTCCAAGGGAGCCCTAAAGACGAGCCGAGTAGGCATCAGTGGAACAAAACTGGGTCAGCAGAACCTCACAGGGTTGCCGGTGTTGATGCAGAGGGATGGGCCGAGCGTCCGTCCCAGTCGACTGCAGCTCCACACCAGACGCAGCGCAGTCAAAAGAACGGCCAGACGCCATCAGCTGGGACTTCACAGCCTGCTAGAAGTATGTTTCTTCTTCTCTGGTGGTTTCTGTCTGTGAATGAAAACTGGTTCTCATACATTTTATCTGATAATTAAAATAGGATTTCCTTTCCCTCAGGTCTTCAGAGACACTGGGAGACCTGCAGTACCAAACCCCGGCCACCAGGAGACAGCACGATCTTTGACTTCTCGGTTATGTCCTACAACATCCTGTCCCAGGATCTGCTGCAGGACAACGCTTACCTGTACCGACACTGCGACCCCGCCGTGCTGACCTGGCAGCACCGGCTGCCCAACCTGCTGGCCGAGATCCAGCGATACGACGCCGACGTGAGTGGACGAAAATTATGAATGAAGACCATTTTTCTAACCCCCATCAGTTGTATATAATATATATATATAATATAATCTTAAAAAAAACATAACATTTTGGCCTGTCTGATGCTATCCTCATCTCCTCCAGTTGTTATAGGAATCTGTTTTTGATCCTAGGCTTCTGCCTCAAGTGTGGCAACTTGGGAAAAAGATTGAAAAGATGGAGATCAGGCCCCAGCGAGATTTGAACTCGCGACCCCTGGTTTACAAGACCAGTGCTCTAACCACTGAGCTATAGGGCCTTACCTGAATCGTTGAAGGGCGGACAAATACTTTAAATATGCTACTTGTCCTTAAACCAGACAGACCAGTTTGTACTGTGTGATTGATTTCTTTCTTTACTGAAATGACGTCCAGATTGAAATGAAACCTTGTATCAGCTCCTGTGATCGAGACATTTTAGCCCCTTATAGTTCAAATAAACTAGAAAATATACAGACACAGCATGAATCAACGTTTTTTAATAAAACTTAAATAAAAAAAAACTCTTCTAATTTCCTGTCACTTTAAGACAATCATGAATTTTTTTTTCTTCTAAATCAACAAGTTTTATTTCAACTAAATAATCAAAACAAAATGATTGCAATGAAAAAGTTTTTGTCTTTTAGATTCTGTGTCTTCAGGAGGTCCAGGAGGATCACTACGAAAACCAGATCAAGCCGGCTCTACATGCTCTAGGTACCAGTTATTATTATTATTATCATGTTTGATTACATCTAACCTCGTGTCAGTCCCAAATAATATTTAATAGAAAAATAAGTAAGCGCAGAAAGGAAAAAACAGACATCCTTCTTAAACGTAAAGCTGCAAATTTCTGAGACGGGGAAATAGTCCAAACTGGTTGTTAAGATGGAAATGATCCTCGTCATGTCAGCAGATCTTATTAGTGTTAATGGGAACATTCAGCCTTGCTGCTAAATGTTGATGCTAAAGTCTCAAAAGTGTCCACGGAACATGTTTATACATGCTGAGTATCACATTCAGTCATTAACTGTCTCCTGTAATGGAACCCACACAGCATCATAAACATCTTAGCAGTGAATATAAAAATAACAGTTTTTCTGTTCTGCAAATATTGAACTTGAGGTTGTTCTTTTTCTACTGCTTCTTCTTATTAATATTCAGGTCTAAATCTGCGCTAATTAAAGTTTTTTTTTTGTTTTCTTTTATATAATATGAAATGACATTAACTGGTCTTCATGATCCCCTCACTAGTGAAGTTTTGTTTGCAGACTCTCTTGTATTTATTGGCTGTGTGTGTGTGTGTGTGTGTGTGTGTGTGTGTGTGTGTGTGTGTGTGTGT
>JAVLVB010000407.1:70384-95883 GCA_032876305.1 Orestias chungarensis | reverse complement strand
TATATATATATATATATATATATATATATATATATATATATATATATATATATATATATATATATATATATATATATATATATATATATATATATATATATATATATATATATATATATATATATATATATATATATATATATATATATATATATATATATATATATATATATATATATATATACACATACATACATACAGTAAAGTAAGACATATTCTCTTTTTCTTTGCAGTGTACTCAACATCTTTAACATAGTATAACACTTCCTAAGGTGCTCAGACGTAACATCATATTTCGGCTGCTGATGCATCAAGGTAAACCTACCAGAACTCTAAATCCCTGAACTGGAGCACAGATGAGAATGGAGGGATTATTTCCATAAATCTGCTGCCTCCATGAGCCTCAATGAAACATGTTCACATCTGCAGTTTGACATAAGCTGATTATATAATCAGAAGCCAGGCCGCGGTGGCATTCTGTCACTGGATATTCCTCCCATTTGTTCCCACAGCTTTGCTGTTTAGTTTTACTTTAATATTGAGTTTCTTCATCACAAATGTTTCCTACAAGCAAATGGCGAACATACCTTTCACAGTACATCAGTAGATCCTTCTATAAAAACTTGGGAAAATATTACAGTCAACGTCAATGACTTATCAAAATCAGCTTTATTCACGATTGCACAAAAATGGAATCTGACTTCAGTTTTTATGTATGTTAAAGTACATTTATGTATATAGAATAAAGAGGAAACGTAAAGGAATATTCCCCTCCTAAACCTCACCTGCTGCTGCCACTCAGTCTGGAAGCTGGAGATACGCTGGTGGAGGATGTCTGGGTTGATGTTGCTGAAAGTCCACTTAAAGTGGGCCAGTGATGTCCTTCAGGTGTTTCAACAACATTCACTTCAAGGACTTCATGACCAGATGCTGTTACCCTGTTGCTGCTGCACCTTTCCCTGTTCTCCTTCCAATCAACTTTCTAAGAATATGCTTTGTATGAAGCGCCTCCTGAGAAACGAGGGAACGCCAGGTGAAAAACATAGATTTCCTTTTTATTAAAACAGAACATGCTGCTACAGTTGTCGATTCAAAAACAATTAATGTAACGGTAGAAGAACAATGATAAATTACCACGTTTTCAAGTTCCTGCTCATTTCATCTCCACAGAGTACAAAACAACACGGGTAACTCAAAGACGAGCTCAGACAAAATCAGACGGGGAAGTCTTGCTTTCAGAGGTCTCCCGTCCACCGGACCCTTTATGGGTGTTTGATCAGATTTAGAAGTGTTTGGGTTACTGGAGAAGGAGAGGCTTTGATTTGTACAAACACGGCGAGTCTCTAAAGAGCACAGAGTCCAGAATCAGGCCACGACAACAACAGAAGCAAAGTTTATGGAAATAAAAGACAAGAAGAAAAGTTAAAGTAAACATAACAGTTTTTTCTTTTTTGCACCCGTGAACCAAAAAAAAACTGATGTAAACGAGCTTCTTCAAACACGCTGCCGAGGCACTGGTGTTTCATTCTTAATAAAGAATCTGAAATGTCTTTTTAATGCCTTTGTGTTGCTGCATGCAGCTGTGCAGCCGTTTTTAATCACACAGCGTAGAGCTGGGTGCCAACATTATGACTGATGAAACACTGCAGGACAGAACAGGATGTGAGGAGCGGCGGCAGCAGCGGCGGTGGCTGAGAAACGGCGCGTCAAAACAACTGAAAAGTGTTGTTTTAACCAACTCATTCAAAATCAGAGGATACAATCAAACCAAATATCCTAAACAGACTTGAGTCAAACAGAAAACTCGTAAAGAAAAAAATTCAGAGATAAAAAAAACAACAACAACATCCGCCTCACAGCAAATAAAACGCTGAACAGTGAAACTAGTTTTTCTTCTGTGTGCTTCTTCAGTACGGAAACAAGTGGACGGCTTTTAAAAAGTCCCAAACGCACGAGCTTCAGTACAAACAGGATTTATTTCGCTGGTCGCTTCTCCCCAGTGTTCAAGTGCAGCGCTGGAACGCCGGGGATCAGACATCAGTTTGCTGGCAGCACCATGAATCGAGTGATAAAAACTTCGGCTGGTTAAGAGAAACCGCCAAGAAGCAGAAACCAGGAACTGTCGCTCCCTCCATCTCGACGTGGAAGACTAGAATTTCTGCCTTTTTTTTGTGTTTTCTTTCTAAAAAAACATACTTGTGCATAGCTTCTGTCTTTAAACGCTCGCTTCAGACGACGAAACACGTTTATTCACTGAAACATTCGAAAGAATAAAGTCAGAAAAACCTCGAGGCAGGACAAGATTGAAAAATATCCTGAAAGTTCATGTTATAAAAAAGGGGAATCAGTTTGTTGAACTAACGCAGTGAAGGGGGAAAAAAACAACTATTTCCATCATTATGAATCTACTAAGTGCTGCTTCCATCTGATCGGGCGTTGCTGGTTGAATAAAGTTGATAATCGGCAGATTGAGCAAATCTTTAAAGCTGCAGGTTTGCTGATGTGAGTCAACACGGCAGTTAAAATCTGTTCTAATCCCAGACAGGAAAATCTGAAGGACCGACTTGTTTTAAAGCTCTAAGGGGAATAACTCTCTTCACTGCAACTTGGGTCAGATGAGAGATGTTTAGTCAAAATGCAATCAAGCAGAATTAACAAACTAAAACAGCTCAACTGTCAAGCAAAGTGTCACTAAAATGTTCTGGAGGCAACCAGAATGTGTCATCAGGGGGAGAATCTCAAACATGGAAAGAAATCTATGAACAAAAGTAAAGTAGTGGCCTAGTCAAAGTTTAGACCCTAATATAGACCTTCATGGACTAAAGGAACTGTTGTAGCGAACGTAGTTTTTTCCTATGACTGCGACGTAACTCTAATGGAAGAGGTCAGTAGATCAACCTCCACTGTACAATTTATAACCTCAAGACTTTGATCCTGGAGAAAAATGCAGAGCAACGTGATATTTGTCCGATTTGACTCCTAAATCAGGATGTTTAGAGGAAACAGAACAGAAAACAGCGGGAATTTTCAAGCCGCGGTTCATCAAAAGCCTCAACAGGAGAACCCAAGCAGCCAATCAGATTGAAGCCTGGACCCTCCTTCAGACACTCAGTACTGCAGCGGGGCGAACCGACCCTTCAGCGCTGGTCTGAGAACATCTGTTTTGTAACTTTAGCTCCTCTTTGAATAAGATCTACCCTCAAATGAAACCTTATATCCCGATTCACCCAATAAGGCTGAAGTTAAGAGATTCTCAACCTTCTGTTTGGTTCCTCTCAACCTGAATCCTTTTATTTTTGCTATTCTGTTGGTGAAACCACTCAGGATTCGATGCCTTTATGATGTGAATCCTTGTTTTATCCTCTTGTTTCCCATGGAGAACCATTAGAGGTCTGAGGACGGAAGCAAACTCGAGTCAGAACACGACAAGCTCCTTAGATCTGCAGCCGGTGAAGTTGAAACCATCTCCGAGGTCGAATCGGCTGATTTGTGCCGACGGATGGTTGCTGGTGTGCTCTGATAATGACTTCACCTCCTGCTCTCATCTCTTTGTTCTCTTTGCATAATCTGACCCCTTCAGTGGTGATCGTCCCTAAAGCTATCGCGCTTGGATTCCTTTTTGGCTCAGATCCGTTCTTGATTGCGTCATTTCCGGAAAACCTGTTTAGTTTTTGGTCCTAGAACTGAATTGACATTTCAAATTTGGTATGTTTGCTCTCAGATAACCTTCCCTGATCCTCCACCTCGTTGGAAATCTCAACAGTGCATCTTAAATTTCACCTTCTTTAGGAATTGTGGGGGTAGGATTCATTGTGTGCAGCCGTTAAAGGTGCAAACACAAGCGTGTGATCAGCGATCTCAGCGAGACGAGGCGACCAAAGCAGAGGGAAACATGAAGTTCATGGAGCTACATTTGTAATTAGGGTACTGTGAAGAATGAACTGCCACCAAACACTGACAGACGTCAGGTCCACCCTTGTGCTGAGGAAAGTTTGGATGGTCGTGTTCGAAGGTGCGTCAGATCCGGATCTGGTAGCCGTCGCTGAGGGTGCTGAGCTCCAGAGGTTTCCTCTCCACGGCGGCCGGCCTGAAAGAGATCCAGAGGGAGGAGCTGTTAGGGGCGATGCTAAACTGTTACCAGGCTCAGCTGTTTCACACCTGTGTGTGTTTGACGGCAGAGAAAGAGAAACAAGAAACAACCTGCTTCAACAACCAGGCTTTAAAGCTGAACATCAACATTATTCAACAACATGTTGAGCTCAGAAAGAGTCATACCATCGTTATCGTCTCCGATCTGATAAAAACATCCACACCAAGTGATTTACAGCCACTTGGTCTCAAAAAGAAATTCTTTCTTTACATTTGATCCTTTCGTTTATCTCGTCTCTCTGTTTGCACATTTTCCTTCTGTCGACTCGAACAGACATCTCGGCACTCGTTCTTTCCTTAAACTTCGTTTGCGTCCATCCATCCTGACTCAAAGCAACATAAATAAATCATTTAGAGAAATGGGATTTAGTTAAACTGTGTAACTGCTCCTAATGAGCCGTTTTAGAAGGCGTCAGCTCTCCGACTGAAGCAAGCATCTGCCGCTCTCTCTGCTGGAGAAGGCGACGCATGTTAAGTGGGAAAGTGCCACACTGATGGCTTTTTAAGAGTCACTTTTACGCTGTGGCTTGTTCTTTTGGGTGAACTACTCCCTTTAAACCTCAGTTCTTTGTCGTGGGTTCCAGTT
This sequence comes from Orestias chungarensis, assembly GCA_032876305.1. Taxonomy (NCBI): domain Eukaryota; kingdom Metazoa; phylum Chordata; class Actinopteri; order Cyprinodontiformes; family Cyprinodontidae; genus Orestias; species Orestias chungarensis. The sequence goes on along the minus strand of JAVLVB010000407.1, from coordinate 91,148 downwards.
CAACCAGAACATTCAGCATCCAGTTTCCGTCTCTGAGACCAACACGACGTTCATGTTGAGAACTTGAGTTGAAATTCACATGTGTTTTTTTCTTATCCGTCTGGATTTCTTGTTGTCGGCTCGAACTGAAAGGCTGCTGATTATTCATGCTGGTAGTTTGGCTGTTAGGACTTTTTTCGGTCACATCACATTTTTAATTACACAAAAAAAGTGACATTTTTAAATATTGCACCATCTGTGCTATGGTTTCTGGTTGCATTAAAACAAAAACACGTTTTTATCCAGTTTCTTTGTGTTTAGTGTGTGACAGTAAATGCTTGTCTAGAGGTCGGTTGTTTAAATATAGTGTTTAATAACAGCAGTATTTTTTTTATTGTGCTGCATTTAGAGATTGACTGGTTATGGGTTCATGGGTCACGCTAAATGTGGAGATTTCCAGCCTTGATGCATTTAATGAACAGGGGAAATAAAAGTTGCTTGTTCTGTTTTTCTGTGTCTTAAATGCGTGACTAACTTCTTCTCTAGTGACAGCGGGTCAGTGGCTAATTCTGGTGCCGCTGGGCTGCAGCTGTCGACCCGATCGGATCCTGTTACATCCCGACGAGCAGCTGACAGACACATGAGCACGCTCAGCATCTCTGTGTCCAGGTCAGGGTTAGACTGGAAAAGTGCTTATGGCGTATTTATAATCGGTTTATCGATGGTTGCACAAGTGATGAGCAACAAACAGAATCTTGTGGTGTGGTGAGGAAATCCAGTTTTTTTTAACCTTTAGTGCTAAAGGATGAAGACACGATGAAGTGGCGAACCGGAGGAGGAAGCACGTTAGATTAGGGTTCGTCCTGTGTTGGAGAAGTTCCACAGCAAGCAGAAAGCGGCCATCTGTAAACGTTCTCTCGTTCACACAACAGAAGCATGAGGAGGCAAGACGTGAAACAGCTTTATCCAGCTGAAGATAATGGATCTTTTTTGTTTTATTTTGATCATTTAATTCAAATACGTTTATGATTTAGAAATAGGAATGTGAAGGCTGCCGTGTCTCTTGCTCTACCTCATCTGTCGTTAGTTAAGAAAGCGGATCTTTATCATCTTTACACATTAAGAAAAAAACCAAAAAAAGAAACCAATGATTATGTCATTTTTTGAAAACGTATGTTGTAGTAGACGCTGACACAAAGCGCTTTTGTTATTCATCACTTTTCTTCATCGTCCATTCAGAATTAAAGGACGTATTCCTGCTAGACCGTCTCCTTGGTGATGATGCCGAGCCGTCGAGCTTGTCGCCTAATTAGAGACGATCTCTTAACGACTGTTGCCGTTCCCTCGGCTCGGCTCGCAGCTCCCAAACGCACAGGAGCCACAGTTACCACAAAGATGTCAGACCTCTAAAGATCTTGACGCACTAACGCCTGAACACAGAGAGACTGAGGGACATAAGGGAGTCGGTGATTAAATGAATCTCTGCAGTGAACTTTTATCCTGTCCAGAGGAGAATCACACATCGGTCATCTGTACTCGTGTTCTCGTCACTCACGATTTGTCTCTGCGATGCGCCGCCCGCCGCTGAGGGCTGCTCTGCCGTCGCCGTGGCGATAAGGACTTCCCCCGGCTGCGCTCCTTGATGGGTGACTGAGCGCTGGAGGATTTCAGGATCTATTGTTGCAAAAACAACAAAATAACATTTGTTTCACTTGGTAGATAAAAATATATCTGGAACATTTATAGCTCGGATACCTGGAATCTATGAAATATGGCAGGATTGACATTATATACTGAGTTTGTTTTGTAACTTATGTTAAGTTCTCCTGCTTTTATAGGCTGGTTAAAGTTATTAGACATAACGGTAGATTTCAGGAGGAACATCTGGAACTGACTGAAGAAAATACCAGGAGATCATCATGTGAGAGAGGAAACAAACAACTGCAGATAAAGGTTAAAGGTACCGTGCGTCTGCTGGCCTGTTTGGGATGGGATGTGGTTCAGAACAATATTAATCTGACCGGTGAGGAGCTAAAGACTGTACGTATAAAATGATTACACATGACAGCATCTGACCTAAAACTACAAACAGCAACTGCAACACTGAAGGGATCCTCACAGGAAGCTCCTCAGAGCAGATATTTACACGGTTTATCCGTGATGGCTGATAGAGTAAGACATCTGCACACAGACTCTGACCCAAAATAAACCCAGTGGAGCCAGGAAATAAACCTCGAATGGCAGCCGGACGCCACCAGCTACAACAGATGTTGTTCTGTTTATTTTTTCTCTCTCTCTCAAAAGATTTAATTTCATTTCCAGCCAACTTGCTTATTTCAAATAAAAGATACAGAAGGTCTGTTATTGCAACGTTTGAAAGTAGACAGGCTGGTCATGACAAAAGGAGTCTGAGGTTTGTTTCAGACTCTTTGCTGAACCAGTGGAGCCAGTCGAGGGAGGAAACAGGAAGTTGTCCTGGTACGTCACCCTAATGGGGTGTGGCCAGGTTAATTGTGTTGTTCAAATATTCCATCATCTATTGATGCTTCAAGGTGAGGCCCTATAGCTCAGTGGTTAGAGCACTGGTCTTGTAAACCAGGGGTCGCGAGTTCAAATCTCGCTGGGGCCTAACTTGACCTTTTCCTCTTGTTAAGAACTTTCTATATACTATTTTTAGTTTTTATCCTAGGAGGCTCTTTAGGGAACACAGCAAAACAACCGACCTCATGACGACGGAGGAGGGAAAACACCAAGTGGATGAGAACTTTATGGTAGAGGTGTATAGCTGGGTTACCTTCTATTGTCAGTCAAATATTAGTCTATACTAGTCTAGTCAAAAACTCTCAAAGTCTGTAAAAGTCATCGGTCACCGCAGACGGCTGCTTGTACTGATCATGAAACTTAAAAAAAAAAAAAAGCGTTTTATTTGTATTTGCTGAAACACAAAGAGAAACTTTTCTTTTTCCCCCGTAAATGAAAACATTTGGGGAACCGACGCTAAAGATGCACAGACAACACACACCTTCATCCTCATGTCTCGGCCGTGTTTCTCCAGCTCCTTCCTCATCTCCTGAGCGCCGAGACGTGCCGCGTTCAGCACCAAATACTTCCACTCGATTGGCTGAAATACGTGTGGGTCGTGAGGTACATACAGGCCGATCTTCACCTGAGGGAGGAACCGAGATAAGGTTACAGGTCAGACGCTCCTCTCCGCTCGCTCTTTCCTCGCCCTCACTACCTTCTTTAGCGTGTGCTGGTATCTCTTGTAGGAGCTTTCAAACTCGGCCACCAGCTCTCCAAGCGTTCGGTGAGTCAGCGGTTTGTCCATCAGGTCCTGGCGACGGCTCATTCCCAGCGACCCGTAGCGACCGTTGCAATAGACGCCCAGAACCACGTGGTGAAAGCAGTGACCTGAAAACTGGGTCTTGAAGCTGATGGGGAAGCGCTCGAGGGCCGTGAGCCCGTTGGTCAGGTAGCTGATCGGGAGCAGTTAAGGGAGGAACGCCACTATTTCCCATGAGATCCCCAGAGACAAATAGACGTGTTAATGTTAAATAATGTTCCTGCATGTTAAATATCTCTCTGTTCACATCTATTCTCAGTTTTCATCAAAAGCAACATAGAGGAAGCCTAAAAATGTGAAATACCTACAGTAGGTTTGCAGTTGGATTTGACTTTGAGGTGTGAGATCAGGGATGAAAGAAACCTGAGTTTAGTGTTGGAAAATCCCTGGAGATTAAAAACTGTTGTGTTGCTAAATCCTAGTGGAAACATTAGCAAATAAATTAAAGAAACACGTTCAAATATAACTTTATAACTTGTTTAAATACTGGCAACAGAGATAAATGGATCCAGTAAGTATTTAAAGAAAACCAAATTTAGAGCAATAGCAGCACAGATGCTTGGGTGACGAATCTCGGGAATCCCTTTCGTAGCGGGTAGCCAATCATCTTCCTGGGTGAAACCAGGGAGGCTTCTGATTGGCCAAAGCTCTGATTAGTCTCATCAGTCAGGATGCTTTTAATAAAACCTTCACAGAGCCTTTACCAAACACAAGAGGAGACTAAAAGAAGAAGACCTGAACAGCTCAAGCTTTACACTGTGACCCACGAGGCGCTTAAAAGCACAACCACTTCATTTTCATCTAGAATAATCCAATCAAACCTTTTCTTATATTTCTAATTTGTCAGATCTTCAACGCTGCTAAGAACACTATCACGTGAATTCAAACGGCGACTCCTAACGTGCAGCACGTGGCTGGAACGCCGCACGGACGTGGAAACAAGTTCAAAATCCAACACAGGCTCCCTCAGATGGACACACAGCAGGACTTTGTTCCTGAGTAATGAAGGCGCCATGAGGCATGATCAAGAACACGTGAGCCCGTACGTCGCTAAGCTGGAGAACACAGCAGCAAATTCATGGGTTCAACCAGCAACCAATCACAAAGAAGCAGAAGCTGCCCTGACATCCTCACACGGTTTGGTCCTCCTCCTCCTACCAAACATGTTCCTCTCTCACATCACATTCAGACATCTTTGAAAAAAACAAGTAAGGTCGTGTTGCCTGCAGTATTTATTTGACTTTTTAAGCCAAAGACAAGGTTTTTCCACACAAACCTGAGGCTGAATTGCAGTTTAGAATCGTTTTTCAAGAACAAAACATTTAAAACTCAAAGAGTTCCACTAATAAAACATCCTCATGGTTTGTTATGAAGCCTCCAAGACTCGAATATTGATCATATCTTGTTAGAAAACTCTTGAGGGCCGCTGTTCTGATTTCGACCGTTGCTGCGCCTACACCTGCGCCCGCAGATGCTCACGGTTTATCCGAGATGGCTAACAGAGTAAGACATGGAGAAACCTCGGATCGCTGTCAGCACGGATGCAGCGAGGATTGGGGGGACCCAAACGACACAGGCTTCAACAGATGTTGATCATCCCCTGCTTCCATCCTCCCTCCATAAGATTGTCTGTCACAAAAGAGCTGAAGGATCCAGTGGGAGGGAGGAGACAGGAAGTCATCAACAGCGCTAACTGGTTAGCCTTGTATGTCAGCCTGTTGGGCTGTTGCAGGCGTGGCTGGTCCAAATGCGTTGTTTAAATTGTTTCAGACGTAGTAAGTCCTCAAGGTGAGGCCCTATAGCTCAGTGGTTAGAGCACTGGTCTTGTAAACCAGGGGTCGCGAGTTCAAATCTCGCTGGGGCCTGCCATCCTTTTTGAACAAACTTTTATCAACGACACATTACATTGTGTCCTCTTTTCTGCCTTTGAATATCTGCTGTTCAGCTCCATCCCTTCCAGCTTCACCTCCTGCTGTCCTGAGACCAGAGCCATCCTCGATTATATTCACTGTCAGCTGCCGGCCCGCACCAACCCCCCAATGACAGCCCTGCAGGATCAACGATCCTAAACATCACATGGAGCTCTGCGTCGTTTATCCGTGGAGACATTTCTGCTCTTCACAGACAAGGGGTCGCTTTGAACTGCACAGAAACCTGCGCTGTTAAGTTTTATTCTGACATATTGTAAGCAGACGCCCATGAAGACATCGCGCAGACCATCTGTTTGGATGGAGCCTGTAATTCCTGCAGAGACACGATGAGCCGAGCCAACAGAAACACTGGTTTCTGATAACCGCCATCTCTTTTGCAGCTTTAAGGGGAAATTCTGCGCAAACAAATACATACGGCGCAAAAATTTGTTGTATTTCCTTTCACAGGTTAGTCGTTTTGCATAATAATTACTAATTATGGCACAAGAAGAGTCCAGATCATCAGTTTCCACACTAGAGTCCGAGGTTCAGGTCACCGTGACCAACATGATATGAACGCAGGCTGGAGAGCAAACAGAATCTGAATCCATTTCCTTTCGAGATTAATTCAAATTAAAAACATTTCAATCTAAAAGACCCCAAATTAAAACCAGTCGCACAATAACTGTTGAGGGGAAAAATATGGACGCCGCATTAAAAGGCAAAGCTCCTACTAATGACACTGCTGACCTCAAACCGAGGCTCTGCGGGATGATGCTGAGCTGTGAGGACGGGGAACAAACTTTGAAGTGTTCCTGTTGCCAAGCAACAGCACGAGACGGGGGGCTGATGCTGAGGAGCATTGGTACCTCAGAGCAGAAAGTTTCACTGATTTTATTTTATGTATTTACTTTAGCCACACAGTAAGCTGGTGAAAGGATACACTCCCAGGATTACAGCTTCCAGGCATTTGATTGGTAGAGACTCCCTGATCATCTCTCTCGCAGTTTCCATCAACCTGGACGAGAAGGAAGCATGAGGACCAGAGAAGGAGATGCATAAAAGGAAATTAAAATTAAATTCAGCTACATTAATGGCTATAAAAATAACATTCTGATATAAAAAAAAGAATATTGTAAAAGGCATTTGCAAAAATCTGTTATGCACGATGAATCTTTTCGGTTTTTAGCATAAAAATCGCATTGATGGGAACTTGTGTGACCTCTCTAGAGGTCGGAGTTTTGCACAGACGGCAAATATTAAGGGAAAGTATCAACCATCACACCGTTGGATGGTTTTGACTCTGAACCGGTCCAGGTTCACCAGCCGGACACCAGTTATACCAGTTAAACGGCTGCTCTGACTACTTAGGGTCCAGCTGAGTTTGAGGAGATTCTCCGGTGGTCAATAAATATATTTGGCAACATTTTTTTATTAGATTTTTTTGTGGCTGCTGCAGGAAGATTAGAGCTAAATAGAAGATGAAAGTCCCAGTAATGGAAACTGGTTTGAAGCCTCAGGTTCAAGTTCAGGATGATAAACCTGACGTTACAAGAAAAGTTTAAAAAATCATAAATTCTAATAAAAATAATAATCTCTGATTGGTTCAAACCAAATCATCTTTTTAATTTATTTATTTTTTCCTAAAAAAACATTAAAAACAGAAAATATATATATTTGACCTAAAATTTATTGCCCATCTCTGGATTATACATAGATATTAAAAATTAAATAAATGTATCAATAGATGTGTTGAAAATAAATTACCTAACTTCACACAGTTAAGCCCAAAATGACTCGTGGCAGATTTAAATATTACCAGTAAATAGATTTTAGGAGATAAACAATTTTAAATAAATATTATCGTAAAATAATCTGTTTTAATTGCATTTCCATTAAAATAGGGCCTTGTTAAATTATCCACAAACCTCTAAATAATACATGAAAACAATCTTAATTTTCATTTTGGTCTTTGTGACCGGAATCAAACCATCAACCAAATCTTCAGCTTCCTCCAGAAATCTGCTTTGAGCTCTGACACATTAATCTACAACAAGCATCTACTTCTCTTTTCAGACTACTGAGTTATCAGATGTCTGTTGTCTGGATACGTTCAGCGAGACATTTCTCAAGTCACGAAACGACTGTGAACTTCACACTGTAGCTCCAAACTCATTATAGTTAGGACTTTTTTGCGATGTGACGTTTCTCAGGTCTTGAAAACTGAACGACAAATATAACACAGGTTTGCTCAGCGGTGTGCGAGGACATCCAAGAATAAACGTTCACTCACCCACAAAGCGGCCGGCTCTTCTTGATCTCAAAGAACTGCGTTCCACTGTGGTTGTACCTAAAAACAATTATTAAGGACCACAGGGTCTTTGAATTCTTTCACATTGTGCATTTTTAGTATTTGATCATTGCATTAATTTCAATCTGAGATGTGGGGCTCCACAAACAACATTTGCCATTGAGGATGGAACAATAGACGACGTGTTGGTGGCAAAGGATACTGCAGTGCCTTCATGTAGTTCTGGACGGCGACCAGCCAATCAGGGGCCGACATGGACGGCTTAAAGGTTGGAATGGAAAGGACGGGATGCTGGGAAAGATAAAATATAAATAAGAAAACCAAACAGCTAATGAACATCTTGGAACATTCAAAGCGTTAATACGATGTTGGACCATCATTAAACACGTTATCTGCCAACTTAACCAGAACGAATCTTATCAAGCTGTCCAATGAGAGATCAGAAATACCAAAGGTATTTTTAAATCAAGACTCTGGGGGAGATCATAACGTTTGGAAAAACTATGAATTGTTACACAAAGGTGTCGCACACAGAGGATTTCCTATTAGCAGCTCGACGTCCAATAGAAAGTCTCCTGGAAAGATTTTAAGTTAATTCATCCATATACAATAATTTCTGCTTAGTTTTACATTAAATTGCTTCCGAACCGTCTAACCCAGGGGTGCCCAACCTTCCTTGTCCCAAGATCTACTTTTCAAGTAGCCATCCTCCTGAGATCTACCAGTCCAGTGTCAACATCTCAACCCCCCACAGATGGTTTCCAGCCTGCAGTAACTACCCTCAAAACATGTTTTGTTAGACATCACATCACAAACCCGCCCTCTCTCACACACACACACAACAATCTGCATGATGAGCAATAGATAAACTGAGCTTAATATGAACCAAACAGAAAAATAAACCAGATCAAAAACAGGTAGATCTCTGTTTGAAAAAAGGAAAGTACTTCCTAGCTTAGTGGGAGACCTGGTACTGGGAGGAGGAGGCTAGCTTTTCGTACCGAACTGATTACTGATGACTTCACTGAGTTTTTACTTTATCAAAGTATTTTTAGCCAGCAGGGAAATTTATAATTATAAACTTTGGAGGGAACCGAGATTACTAACACATCATAGGATGCTTATAAGTACTGACCAGGTTTACTCACCTAACATGAGAGTATGGCCACAGTGTTTCATAACGTACAAAAACCTTAACAGAAGTAGAAATACCTGTTATAAAAAGGAAAATATGTTGCTGTGTATGTTTTGATTAAAGACCTGGAATGAATGCTTCACTTTTGTAGAAGACATAATTATTATAATTTTTGCTTTCATGCAAACTTAGTTGATTGTGCTTGTAGTCTGAGGACTTTTATTTGTAATTCACTGATTAAAATATTCATTTAATTGAAACCGTTTCTCGTTGAAATCAGATTACATGACAAAATAACTCAATTGTGCAAAAATAAGTGACCAATTAATTGCGGGCGTGACTGGCCGTAAAAAACATTTCTTTTGTAATTTGTTGTATGTTTTTTTAGTTTATTTTAGAGGGTCTGAATACTCGCTAAATATAGCGTCAAAGTCGCTAAGTTGGCAACACTGACTTCCTGTCATGTCATAACAGGTCATAACCTCGCGGTCGACTTGGGATCAGTCCGCGGTCTACCAGTAGATCGCGATCGACTGGTTGGGCACTCTTGATCTAACCTATTCAAGAAAAGCTATGTTTGGAAATGACTGACCCAAAACGCATCATATTCACACAAAATCAGAAGGGAACCCAGGATAGACCCTTGAGGAACTCCTCGGAAACCATTTTTCAACAGTTAGGAAAAGGTCGTTAAACATTTATTCTCTAATAGGTTTATGAACGTTTGTAATTAATGATGTCAATTCGTGTAATACAGTGGCTTGCAAAAGTCTTCACACCTATTGAACTTATTAATATTTTCGTTAAAACCACTAACATAAATATATTTCATACGTACATGAAGTTAAAGACCAGCACATATCGGTATACAACTGCGACCTGGAAGGAAAATCCAAGATGTACAACTTTTTTATAAATAAAAACCTGAAATGTGTGTTGTGCACAAATGTGGTCGTTATGGAAGAGTGGCAACTTCTCAACTGTCTACCACTTTCTTTTGTTCTTTCACATAAAATTCCAAGGAAATATATTCATGTCTGTTGGTTTTATTGTGAGAAAATGACACGTTCAAGGGGTATGAATATGTTTGTAAGCCGCAGTAGCTTTTGGTTCTACAGGCCAAAGCAGCAAAGGACAAGCAGAGTTTGTGTGATCTGCGGCTGTCCCAACGGTACCAACAGGAACCCCTTCTCTGCGGTTACAGATGTGAAAAGGCCCCGGCCGGATTAGCAGAGAGCAACTCAGGCTGCGGCGGAACCGAGGCTTCCTGTGCGGCGCAAGGAGATTGAAAGCCAGGTATGCGAGCGCAGAACGGAAGGGTGAACCATAACCCCGAGAACCATCGCTTCCTGCTTCGGTCTATTTGAGGCAGTAACAGAGAAGGGGGGGGGGGGGATAACAGGACTACAGACTTCACACCACAATGATGTAGGCATTCAGAAACCTTAACGACTAATTCACGACGAAGAAAGAGACGATTAGTCCTGAAACAGACCGGCTAGTCAGTCAGTCAGCAGCTCACAGTAAGAGAACCAGAGCATCATACTTTTCCCCCAGCAGATAATCTCGGAGGGAAATCCTCTCACACTGGCTCGGTGAGAGGTGAATGAGAACAAATCTGTCCTTTTATCCTCCCTTTCCTGCAACTGTACAGGAACTACTATGTTTGCTAGCTATTTCCTTTATGGCGTTATATTAAGAGTAAGAAGCCATAATATGAGAGGAGGAGGAGGTGGAGGTGCTTCCTTCCTTTTTCTGCATTCTGGTGAGGAAGCAGTTCATGGTAATTTATCCGTCTTCTCCTTTTCTCACTGAAGTCACATCCGTTACCACCTGTTCCTGTGTCTTGTCCACCCTTCTCATTGTCCTCTCTGCCATTACCTCAGACAGATGTCCACCCTCTCATTAGACATCTCGTCTTCTGTTCCTCCCTCCATCTCTAAATGCGCTGTGCAGACACCTGGGAACCGTAAATAACATTTCACGCTACTTAAAGTCAGCTGCCCGTATAAACTCTCATTGCATAGGGCAATGTGACTCAACATAACTACTAAGTGCCGTTATTTTTTGTGTTAGAAGAAGACCCAGGGAGAAATTTCAAAGCACCTTTTCTACAGGTAGTGGGACTTTTAGCACAGCAAGAAAAATGCATTTCTGACAGATAATAAAGTCCATTTAATTTCTTATGTAGTGATTTGTAGCAAGCACCAGGTAATCCATCTGACTTGACCGAATCCTTAACTCTACATCAGACTGATCCTCTTTTTCAGCTTTACAAGAGCCAACAGGTTGTGTCAGTAGAAAGAAGTCTAAAATGTTCAGGATGAATCCGAATCACTAAGCGACAGACAGAAAAGTCAAATCGACTTTCCTGCTTTTATGGTTTAGCACAAGCTGAAGGCCTGTTAGGTACCAGACCAAACTGCTAAACTGTTGCTGAAAAGCAGGTTTTTTCCTGTTTTCATTTAAAATTAACAACAAAATAAACAATTAACATTGTCTTTCAATAGCTTAATAAGAGTCTTTTCTCCATTGTAGTTTAAAAAGGTTTTTCCATTAGCTGTAAATAACAATATTAGAGCGGACATGCGGCCATTATCTGGCATCTGACACACGTTTGCTGTGTGATCATTGAAGATTCAAGACAACTAAGCAACAGGGAGGGAGATGGAGAGATCAGATTTCCCGCTGTCAGGATATCCTTGGGATTTCCCCGAGAACGCCTCGTGTGTTTGTCTGTGGGGCAGCTGACTTCATCCACAAACTAGAAACAAAACAAAACAAGGATCAACTCGAAGTTGTCGCTGAGGCTTTTGAGAAAACAAATCATTTCATGTCATTTTCATAATAACTGATGGACATTTTAGAGATGTAATAATCTACGTAATGATTTAAAGGTTTCTGTTAGATGTAGCAGTCAAACCAAACGAAACAGTCCAGTTGGCATCCAGAGATTATCTGCTAACTAGATCACCTTCTTAGGATTACTCAGACGCTCTGCCAAAGACCACAGGGCTTGTTATGGGCGTTTGGGGAAAGGCAGCTAGTTTAAACTGAACCTACGGAAACTGTGTTCAGATTTGTCCAGTCTTCACCAACTGGACGGTTTCTAAATCATATTAATGCCTAAAATAGAGGCCATCCCTTTGTCCTCCTGGCATAAAAGGCAAATATCAGCCCGTCTGGCTGCTTTTACGTTCGTAAAACTTGTCGACTCACGCGTGGAGTAAAGCAGCAAAACAAACCAGCTGACACCTCCGTGGTTATTAGCGCTCCTACAGACTATGCTACGCCTCATTCACTTACGTTTACATCAAACACTCTAAATCAGGGCCCTCAAACACACTTGAGCTGCTAGCATCACGTGACTGTGTTGACCGTGTCGTACAGCACCTGTCTTTGCTAAGAGGCCGATAGATTCACCACCAGACATACGGCTACTGAAGACTGCCAGAAATCTGTAGTCATTTAATCTACAGACTAAAAGTTGGTAAGATGTTTTCTCACATAGTTACATTTCCTCTGGTCCCAAAAAAAATATTTCCAGGGTCGATATTGTTACTTGTTTTTGTAAAACCCTTGAAGCAACACTACAGAACATTCAGTTTTGGTCTATTTTTAGAGACTGCATTAGCACAAGCGCATAGTGAAGTAAAATCCTGATCAGTTGGACTGAAGTACATTTCTGTTTCCAGTGTCTGTGTGAAGGAGGAATAGTGATGAGGTGATAAATCTAATTGTGGCGAAACAATGTCAGATGATGATGTTGGAGATGCTGTAAAGCAGTCAGCACATTTGTGGTTGTTTTGTATGGCAGGCAGGGTTCCTGCCACCCTCCTCAAAGTTGCTCAGTGCTGGTTAAAGCGATACGGACCCCCTCAGGGCCATGACAGAGGTCTCATTCAACGAGCTGTAAGTCGACGTATGATCACAAAAGCTATGAAAATATTTTATGAAGGTTGAAAAATCCGTCTTCTTCTTATCCCTTATTAATAAGTAAAAGTGAAGGTAAACAGACGATGTTTGGATAGAAGCCCAATGATTTCATCTGGTCCCAGTTTAGCCCCGTTAGAGCCAGATGCCATCATGATCACTTCATAGTAAGAGCCACAACAACCTGGGGCGCTCCGTGAGCACCATCTACATAAAGAGCTCTTCACTAATGAAAGCCTTCGTATGAAAGTGCCGTCATGTGACACGGACCCCCTCCGTGACAAACAACTTTTGACAACTTACTCTTGGCAGGTATGTAGCGTTCCGTATCCTGTTAACCATCTCCTGGCCCTCTGGGTGGACCGCAGCCACGTGGGACCACATCCTCTCCCAGGTGACGCTCTCGATGGGAAAACCGTTACGATTGACGTAGAAGAGAGCACTTCCATCTTTCTCCTCCTCCTCCTCGGGGGAGCGGTTGGGAGGCGAGGCGGAGGACTCGTCCCGCGTCCCGTAGCGCAGCAGGCAGTGAGCGCTGGTGCTCTTGGAGCGGCCGTGCCGGCTGAGCTTGGCCTGGGAGGCGCTGGTCCGGCTCGGGGAGTTTGGTCCCGTCATTGATGCCAGCCAATTCTCATCCAGCTACAACCGCTCCAACCGGCTGCCTAGACAGTCCATGCTTTTATTGTGAAGGCAGACCTGTGAAGAGAGGGGAAAGAGTTAAGAATGCTAAGAACTAGAATCCCATTCAAAATCTGGTGTATTTACATGATTCAATTCACAAAGTGAAACTCGTTAAATTACATATCTAGTTTCTCTAGTTGCACCACAATGACAATATGAACGTTAAAGCTAGTTTTGGTACCAGGACCTCCTGGAAAATAAGCAGAAGAAAGTGTTTCCTGATGAAACTAGCTCTTTAGCACAAGCGTCTTATCCCCTACTCCAACATCTGTGCATGCATGACGCAGATTTAAGCAGCAGTTCTTATCAACAGCTGATGGTCCCATCCAGGACGTTTCGAGGTGGAACGTCATCTCTGCACGTCCGGTTATTGAGTAGTTAGCATGTCATATCGGTCATAGGGCTTCGGTCTTCAGTCAGAGGTCCGACAACTGTTGCAAAGACTGACTGCTACTGAAGACGGATGGGGGTTATTTGCTGCACGCTTTAATCATCAAAATTAACCAAAAAAACTCAATTAAATACCTTAAATTACTCAATTTAATTAAAAAAACATTTTTTATCTGAAACATTCAGCTGGTTTCTTAGGGAACGTTTAACTTGCAGCTCCAGGGAGGGAAATGCTCTATTTTCTTGACATTTATTAATCCAAATAAATATTTTTGACAGCAACAAATGAGTGTTATGAAAAAAAAATTATGAATCTGGTGAAAACAACTAAGTATTCTAATCTATCATCTCATATTTCATTGCTTAACAAACGATTAAAGAGACAGATTAGACTATTAGAACATTTTGACTGTTATTATACAGAAGCAGGGAAGTTTATTCTAAGCTGACCGTTTTTAATCCGAGCCGCCGATCGTTAAACGACATGCTTGAATAAAACCTCCAGTATGACAGGAAACAGTTTCCATTGATTAAAGAAGGAAAAACAGAGGCTGGGAAGTCTCGTTTTGGAGCCAGGCTTTGTAACTTCACCCTTTTCTGCGCTTTTATCAAGCTGTCGCACGTTCACGGTCTTTTCGTTGAATTTCCAGCAAACGTGATTTCAAAATAAAAGCGCGGGTTTTGTTTCGTTTGGTTTAATTCGATGAAACGGTCTAAAGCTTGTTCTCAAATCAAACCAAACAAACTCATATAGAATTGTAAATCAATACATTCATTATTATCCACTCTGCTACAAGTAAAAACAAATTCGCCCGTTTTATTTTGAAAGTCCGACGCGGAAGTTAGGTTTGCTGTGCTGCTTACTTGATGCCGCTCCTCTAGCTGTGGTCTCAGTTTACTGCAGGGGCCGCCTTCGACCAGCCCAGTCCTGCCTCGGTGCATTTCCCTCCGTTTGCGGGCTTTAAAATCCAATGTCTGGATTTAATGATAAAAGGCTTATTAGTGCCGTCACATGGTTAAACCACTAGAGATAAGGACACTGCTCTAGCGGAAACCAGGCGTTCTCCACCGCTCCTCGTATAGCCTGCAGATGCGAAAGCTAGGCGGACTCTCATTGGTCGCGCTAACAAAGAGGGGCGGGGCTGCCCAGGCCACACCACCATATTTGGAACTTATGAGGCTCTCTGATTGGTTGACTTCGACAACAAGTGATAAATCTGCAACAAATGGGATTTTTAACTGTTGATTTTTAGAATAATGCGTCTATTGTTTCACTGCAGGTATACATTAAAAAAATTATTGTTGTAACTCTTATTATTTAAGCTAATGCGAACGTTTTTGTAAATGCTGAAGATAAAGTGAATGTGAACAATCCTCTCTTGCATAAAACAGTCTCATAATATGGATATGATATGTATTTTTTAATAACAAGTGCCACATGTATTACTGTCTAGTTTACAAAAGAATAATTTATTCCCAGTTTAATTATGTCAGTTTTCTATTCATCCAGGATTTACTGTTTACAAATGTAATGCTACCTCTAGAAATTGTGAAATGTTTCAAACAGAAACTTCAAGCCATTGTATTGGAGCCCCATGTGACAGAAGAACACAAATTAATTTAAGATTGAAAGAAAATAAAAAAATGTTAAAACAAGAAGTCTTATGTTTTTATAATTACACCCAATAGCAGAGCAAAGTAAATAGTGGGAAACTCATCATAGCCTGAACTACACTGCCCTCTTGTGGTCAAACTTTCCATTCACAGTCACACAGGACTGTGTGACTAACACAAAATAAAATACCTGTGTTCCTAGTTAAACTCTGTTTTTGTTTGAAAACTTTTAATTTAACGTGTAAAAAGACCTGTCCCTTTTAAAGTAAACAATCAAAACATTAGTTTGGTAATTTAACTGAGGAATAGAAGTATCTTGGACGTATCAGAGGATGCTCCAACTCTGAGCGCACTGGTCACTGCAGCATCATGACCTAATATAAACACAAACCTAAAAGAGGGATGCATGTGACAATGTAGATCAGCAAAACAAAACATAAAACCAGATTCCGATGGTGTACCCGATAGTTAGTCTTCTTGGGGAGGATAATAGTAGCATATGAAATGGTTTCATAAGTTTGGTTGTATTGAGTAAAAACAACTAACAAGCCATCATTGTCTCCTCCTTTCTCCAACATAGAGCCAAAAAAAATCAATTTAAAGAAGAGAAGAGACATTTCTTAATTTAACCTCTCATTAACGACCAAATTTAGGTTTCTCTTTTTGGGTTCTAAAATTTGCTTTACAACTCTAGAGTGAAATTTCCATAAACACATAAATTCCTTTACTCTGATTGGTGGAAACCAGGTAGGCTTTAAAACTGGTCACACTCACCAGGGATTCAGATTAAACAGCTGTGCAAAACAACATTTATATGCTGAGTTTGAAAGCAAATGGAAGTCATTTAAAAACCCAAATATAGTGTTACAACAACCCTTGTGATGGTTTATGACTCTCCCATCATCAATGCCAGATCTTGATGAAAAATGAACTCAACACCAGATGGACAGAAATCCATCGAGAAGCATATCGAGACAAAGCCGCAGCTGGTGCTAACGTGATCAGGGCTAAAGGTGGTCAAATGGAAATAGACGAAATGCATAAAAAAATTATTCATTCAAAATAAAAAAGCTCAAACATTATTTAGTTTGAGGCAACATCCTTCATTGATTTACTGCTTTATAAAATGTAACTATCATTTATCTCTTCTAATTACTTTTTCATCTGTTAAAGGTTTTGCATGTTTGGTTTGTTTGTGTGTGGTAACTCGCACTTTGCTTTGATGATAATTCCTCCACATCGGTGTTGGAATCAACACTTTAAACACTCTTAGCATTGCAGCTGCTAAATGGCTGCGTCCCAGCAAATGAGAGCCAAGGACCTTAAAAATGGAAAAAAAAGAAAAGAAAATCCACACCTGCCAGGTCACGCCCCAACACACAAGCAAGAGTGGGAAAGACACACACCTCCAGATTGCACACATACACAATTTGAATCATGGCCAAAGACAGCTGTGAGTTTTTTTAGTCATAAACGTCACCTGGAGCAAAGAAGATGACAAAAAGGAAAAAGGGGGCTAGTAACTTTAATGCAATGTAACCAATCCTTAACTGGTTTTGATGATGGAGGGATACAGTTTTTTATTTTTTGGTAGTTTTTCCTTTTAAAATCTGCTATCTGTCCGCAATCCCGCCAGCAAAGGTTGCTGGCCTTACTATCGTAGCTGGCAATCACTATCAATGTTTTAAAACATCTCATTGTTATTTTACAGCTAAACTCTCTCCAGTTTGGAGTACTCAGACATTTATGCCATTTACCCCAAGTCTCTTCCCACTCTGTATCCTCTTGGTCGACTCGTAATCTCTGGTATAGAGCTGAGCTAATCCTTTGAGGATCCTTTTGGTTCTCCACCACATCAATCGAGTATTGTTCAAAATCTGTCAGTCTCTCTTTTAATTTGTCTATTTCCGTGTTTTTGAAGATAGTGTCTAATCTGAAAAAACCTGAAAAGATCCGTGCTAGTGATAACATATATTCATCTTGAAGATGTGAGAAGGCTTTTAATGTTGTTCCTGTAAATAGTTGATTTATTGTTATTAAAATTTTTCTGCCCAGTCTTCAGATTATCCGCTTCTTCCTGTGTTAGTTTAGGTAAATTAAGCGTTTTAAAGAGGTCCTCCATTTGCTCCCTTTTCTGAGGTAGCCTTTCAGAACGCTTCTGCAATTTTTTCCGGTTGGGATCGTTCTTCTCCGTTTCCCGGCTGGCCTGTGCTTTTCTCAACTGGAAAGCTAATAGGCGGCTCGCGCAGTTCCCCACTTCATAGTATTTTTGACCTGTATACCTCATGGCACCTTCTGCCTAATAGGTAAGTAGTTTGTCCAGTGCATCCCTGCATCTTCTAAGTTTTTCAGTGTCTCCTCTTTTCTGTCCCTTTTAAGGGTTTGTTCTAGTGTTTTTACTTCATTTTCTAGGTCATTTTTTGTCTGTACCCTTTGCTTGCCATTTCTATACATTTACCCCTAATTGCTGCCTTAGCTCCATCCCACAAGATCGCCTGGGACACTGCCCCATTATCATTCAAGCTGAAGTATTCATCTATTGTTGTCTTCATTTGTTCTTGGACATGTGGATCGTTCAGCATGAAGACATTCAATCTCCAGTATTTAAAATGTTTTTCATTTGTCATCCTTAATGTTATCCTCACTGGTCCATGGTCTGACAAAGTTATAGGTTCAATAACACTATGTGCCACCCTATGAAGGTCTGGTTTGGTTACGAATATCATATCCATATTTGAGTACGAACCGTGTACGTTTGAGAAGAACGTGAAATCCCTGCCCTGTGGGTTACATGCCCTCCAAGAATCCACCAGTCCCAACTCTTCTAGCAGGAGTTGTAGGGCTTTTGTTTTCTTGCTAGGAAGGCCATGTTCTGGTGGTAATTTATCTTGATTTGGATCTTACACACAGTTGAAGTCAAAATTATTACACCCTCTGAATCTTTTGTTAAGATGGAGGCAACTTCTATAAAAAACTTTGGATCATTTGGGGCAAATATACTCATTATTGTTATGACCATCCCTTCTATTGATCCCACCACCATCACATATCTCCCCTGCATGTCTTTCACCTCCCTTTGTGCTGAGAAGCAGGTTTAATAAAATTGCCACTCCCCTCCCTCTGCTTTTTCCATCCACTCTCTTTTTAATTTCTTGTGTTCCAAGTCATTAAGATGGGTCTCTTGCAATAGCGCTATCGAACTTTTAAACGATTTTAATTGAGCTAATATTTTCTTCCTCTTTATTGGATGACCCAGTCCTCTCACATTATAGCACATGATATTTAAATCACTCATAACATAATTGTTTTGAACGCATCAACCTCGACAACTACTTTTTGAACCTTCGAACTTAATTCTGGATATTGAACATTGTCTGTTTCTGCCTCCTTGGTCGTTCAGTGTGGACACAAACATGTCAAGGAACAAGAACATAGTAAAACAAAAATAGTTTGAACAAATTAAACCCCAAACACTCCCATAAACCCGACTGTTTATATTCAGACCACATATAACCTGTAGTGGCCTCCTGACCAGCCCCTGATGTAACCAAGGCAGAGCGCCGTGTGCCCGTAGTCGCTCTGGGGAAAAAGCTCCAGATCACAAACCAAAGAAAAGCAATAATTCCCTGTTGAGATCTCCACCCAATTGGGATAATGGTAGTAAGGCACGGTGATAGTTGGTACCCGTGAGATAATAAACATTTGAACTACAAATTCACTATATAAAGTAACATTGCCTATTTCGATAACGTCTTTTTCTCCCCCTTAATAATTTTTCCCAGAACATACCTTATGGTCCTCAAGAGTTCCTCTCTTTATGAAAATGTTTTTCTCATCACAGTCTTAAATGTAAACTTTTAAATGCGCATCAGGTAGCCCCCCCCCTTTTAAATGTCTCCTGTTGTTGACTCTCGGAGTCCAGGCCTCTCTGGAGAGCTCCGCTTCCATCCTCTCTCTCAATCATCTGCACAGAGACATCCAACCTCTTCAACGTCGGTACCGCATCAGGAAGTGTAGGGAAGGTTTTCGTGCCGCTTTCCAAGTCGATTCTGAGTTGCGCCGGAAAACGATATTTTGCCTGTATTCCTTTTTCTTTAAATTGATGGATTATTCTTCGCAATCTCACTCTCTTCTTTTGGACCTCTGGAGAGAAATCCTGGTCAAAGTATATTCTTTTCCCTTCGAGAACGATTTGATTTTGCGACCATGCCCGTTGTAGCACTGCTTCTTTTATGGTGTAATCCATGAACCGGACAATGATGGAGAATGGCGGATTCATGTCAGCTGGCCTCGGTCGTAGCGCTCGGTGTGCTCTTTCAATGCGTAAATCCTCCTGCAGAAAAAGCGTGTTTCTGATCATTCCTTTACGAAGCCAATCATGTCCTGTTTCTCCTTTCCCTCCGGAACTTGGAGGTTAGAGAGTACCTTCTCCCGTCTCAGTAAGTACCGAAGCACTCTCTCGTTTCTCTGGCTAACTTCTTCCGTCGTGCCGGTCCTACTTTCTACTTCTTCCATACGTTGTTCTAGCGTGTCCATCCGCTCATTCAGATCTCATACTGATGTTTCCTTGTTAGAGCAGCTTTTGTCTCTGATTTACTTTCCTCATCTCCTTAAGTTCCCGCAGGACTTCGGCTACAATGTCGTTATCTTGGTTAGCTTTTCTCCTCTCGCTAGCTGTGGTGTTAGCTTGCTGTGGGTCTTTCTTCTCTTTAGAGTCTTTTTGTTCAGTTTGTTGTTTACCAACGATGTTCCTTGTCGGCATCATTTCATTATTTGCAGTTTCTCTTAAGGGGGTATCCAGAAAATTATATCATTTGCCAACTAATCATCAATTTCATGGGAGCCTCCACCCAGCATGGCACCACCAGAGGTCCATTTTGGTGAATTTATAAACATAAAGTAATGCAATTACATTTTTATTTAACTCCCATGTATATCACCTCGGTCCAAATTTCATTATCTTACATGCAAAAACTTTTCAGAGCTAAATAACTAATCAGATGTTTATGCAGAAAACACATTATTGTCACGAGAAAATGGATAAATTACTCGAGCAGAGGTGGAATGCGAGAAGAAGATATTTATTGTTAGAATGAATTCTGAACAAAAACATGAACTAAAATGATTAGTAACACGGACAGAGGTGGAAAAACGGAACTGTTGGAACTGGAAGGAAAACCCAGAAGAAAACATAAACAACGGTGAGGGGAAGATGACAAGAGGCTTGTAGGGGAGGCCAGCTTGGCGGAACGCAGGTGACTCGAAGGATGAAGACGAGAGACAGGTAAGGGAAGGCAATGCAATAATCCAGCGGTGAGTGAATGAAGGGGAGCAGGCTTAAATACTGAGGAGAAGGTGGAGCAGTGGACAAGATGAACTGATAATAAGAAACAGGTGTGAGTGATAATGAGGGACTCAGGCTAAGGGAAACAGAGAGACAGAGGGAGAGAGAGAGAGAGAGAGAGAGA
>JAVLVB010000407.1:39030-70284 GCA_032876305.1 Orestias chungarensis | reverse complement strand
AGAGAGAGAGAGAGAGACAGAGAGAGAGAGACAGATAGAGAGAGAGAGAGCAGGGGAACTGGAGGGGAAAACAATACTAAGACTAATAATACTTAATAATAATAATAATAATAACAACAGACAACGCACAAAAACAAACATCAACAAAAGACAAAAGGGATCATGACATAATTTTGCTAAGTAATAACTTTTTTACTAATTCAACTTCTCTACTTTCTCGTGGAGATACATGTCGTTACACTCGTTACTCATTTGATCTGTTGATTGAGGCGTAGAGGCTGTCAGGATCAGGCGAACCTTTGGCAGAAAAAGTTTTCACAGAGCTGTACGTCACAGAGTCACCAGTCTTCTTACCATCCTTAACAAGAGCAAAGAGTAACAACAAACTCAGATTTGATTTGATTGAATATAAAACAAGAGAAACACTCCTGATTCAGTTTAACTTGGTTCCTAGATTCTTGTCTAGATAAGGTGAAGAGGGATCTACTTTTTTTTGTAGACAAAACCACAATTTCAACATGTACTGACATCGTACAGGAAACTGAGTAACAACAGCCTTCTTCACATTTACGGACAATGAAGCAAGACGTCATACGTATGAAAGCCCAAACATTTGAGCCTGCAGCAGTTCTGCTTTTTTTTAACCTCCTAATTTAAACCTGCAGCTAAACAGAAGAAAACTTACCCAAGTTTTACTTTTTGCCTCCTGTCTGTGGCAGATGATGGCGTAGGACACATCATCTTTAGGATCAGCCTAAACAACAACAAAAATCTTGTCACATACAAAGATCGGGACTTAGTCGGTTGACTGCAGTGCTTTGCTTTTCAGTTGGTTTTTCCAGTCACTGTGTCTAAGAAACCTTTGTGTACAAGAGCAGACAGAAACACGAGTGAATAATAGAAAAGATTTGATTTGCACTATATTTGCAAAGTAGCATCCCAGCATTTTCCCCAACAGTATTAAGCTGTGATAGAAAGTTGTAATTAAGTTTTAAAGCTCGGTTTGAACAACAGCATCAAGAAAATGAAAGAAATAAGTAAAATCTCACACAATCTACAAAGCAGATTTTGTTATACCCAATTATGGCAACTGCAACCAATTTAAATTTGTATTTGTGGTAGATGTTGGCAAACTTTTTTTTCATTTAGCTTATGTTTATTAAGACCGAATTTTGGTTAAAACCTTGATTTAGCTAAATTTGTAGTTTCGCTCGAAAAGCATATTTTGCAGGATGTGTTTTAGAAACCTTAAAATTTGTGAGTGTGACAATTCCAGTGTTACATAATGAATAAGTATCTAAAACCCTTAAAAAAAGTCAGTATTGTGGGAACTTAAACTCAATTCTTATTTTCTTTTCCTATGTTAATTAATTAAAAGCTAATTTATCCTGATGGTAAACAAACCCTGTGCTAAACAGGCTGACAAAGTTGACTACTACAACAGACAGCAGCTAGTTATAGTTGTGCTACTTCCAAAAGGCTAGTTTGGATTTATTGTCACCTTTAGAAATCACAGCGATTATTTAAGAAATAAACAGTTTATTCGTGGGTTA
Source organism: Orestias chungarensis (assembly GCA_032876305.1). Lineage (NCBI taxonomy): Eukaryota > Metazoa > Chordata > Actinopteri > Cyprinodontiformes > Cyprinodontidae > Orestias > Orestias chungarensis. The sequence goes on along the minus strand of JAVLVB010000407.1, from coordinate 68,731 downwards.
TATGTTAAAGGACTGGTTTACTGCGGTGTAATCCTTATAAGAGGGTTGCTAGGAGAAACTGAGACACAGATGTGACTTTATTGTGACTTTTTGGTGAGAATTGTGAGTTCAGATCTTACCATGTTTGCAATGGTTTCTGGATTAGACAGAACTGCAGCAGAATTCGGGTTTTTCTCCTGTAAAGTGCATAAGAAAACAGTAAACGTAAATGAAACTGGGAACTGCTCAGCTTCTTTTGTAACATAAGTTTAAATGAACAACTCACCACATCCTGAGGCAATGTCCTTTTTTGGTCTAAAAGCACATCAAAATCACAATTTAGCACCGACATACGTTCAGTTAAAATAAATCCTTTAATTCGAAGTCTGATCTCACCTTCCACTCTTTTCCAGATGGTGATCACTATAATAGTTGTAATCAATGCTATTAAACCCACCGTCACAACGATATACAACCACACATCTGCAAATACATAATATGCAGCTTAAACATACAAAAAGCACTTTTACTCACAGAAAAGCGTTTGTAGCGTTAAGTGAAATCTAACGGCGGTGCATTACTTAACGGAGCTGTTGCACTGTCAGTTTTATCTTCAGTATCTATCAGTAAAAACAAACATGCACGGTAAGAAATGTGTTATCTTTGTTAGCTATGTTCACAGACCTTTTCTAAACCCTAAATCAGCCCTTTCTTTCTAACTCACCAGTAGACTGAGGGCTGAGTGTGAACAGCTGTTCTTTTTCAGTCTCATCATCCGTAACTTTGCATGAAAACAGCTCATGATATTTTGGGTTCTTCTTGAGCAGACTAGCTGGAATAACTAGAGAATCTGAGCATCCGGATGTCCCTGTGATCTTGATATCCACCCCAGCTGTTTCCTCATATATCCACTTCACACTGTGCTTGCACATTTCATTCGTTGACACAAAGCAGGACAGTTTTACTTTTTCCTCCTCTTCCTTCTCAGTCACTTGTGAGTAATAGAAATATGTGCATTAATTCCTAAAGTTACGGTATTGTGACAAAAAACACATAGATCTGTAGAAACGTACTTGTTATTAGAAACAGATAAGCATGAGCATCCTCTTGATTTGAGGTTCTGCAGGTGTAGAAACCGATGTCCTTATCTGAGACCTTATTTATAACCAGAGAGCAATTCGGCATCACCCTAAATCTGTCTCCGTCTTTAACTGTAACTGACCAATGTTTCGAATTATCGAAAAGCCAGTGAGTTTCTTCACACGTATCCTGATTATGTCTCCATGTATCACAAGGCAGGGTGATGTCATCTCCATCTCGGACAATAAATCTGGGTGAAAAGTTAGCTGGGACTTCTGCTGAAGAGAAAATGTGATTGTTTTTCAGGCTATAGTATACATTTGATTAGCATTTCGTAATGTTTTAAACATTGTTGTCTTTTTTCTTACCTGTCAACCACAGAGTCAACACAAGAATTACCAACATTTTCGTCAGGTTTACTCCTTCTTGTTCTATCATCTGCGTCTTTGAAGAAGGAAATCCTGAGCCCGCTTCCTGTGACTTGCAAAACGTTGTTCCCTCAAACAAACATAGCTCTGTAGGTGGAGCTCATCATATTTCTCAGTAGCTGGACTGTTGTAAGACATAAGTGGTGGTATAAGAAGCTGTAAAGAACAATATGACCTTCTGATGACTCTTGGTACTTTTTAGATGGCATAAAGACCACAGCAAAAAGTTCATAGCTTAGTTTATAGTTATTGTTTAGTTTTGCTTGAGCGTATGAATCCAAAAAATATTCAAAAAGGTTTTAGTTATGATGGCCAAATATTAACAATTTGTTGCAAAGCTGGATCCTACTTACACTGTTCCAAGTAGGAAAACAGTTAAGGCCATCTTCATTGGCAGCGCTACAGCCAGCAGACCTAGAAAGACTTATCCATGCTTTTATCTCTAGCAGGTTAGACTACTGTAATGGCCTGCTCACTGGGCTTTTTAAACGGCCCTTAAGACAGCTTCAGAACATCCAGAATGCTGCTGCTCGAGTTCTGACCAAAACCAGAAAATATGACCTCATTAGTCCAGTGCTCAAGTCTCTGCACTGGCTTCCTGTCACTCAAAGAATAGACTTTAAAACAGCCTACAGGTTTAGCCCCAAAGTACATATCTGACATGTTAGAGCCATATGAACCAGCCAGGACTCTGAGAACCTCAGGTAGTTGCCTCCTGCTGATGCCCAGAGTCAGGACCAAACAAGGGGAGGCTTCATTCCAGTTTTATGCTCCTAAAATCTGGAACAGTCTTCCTGAAGAGGTGAGACAGGTTTCAACTCTGCTGTTGTTTAAATCCAGGCTGAAAACAGCCTTATTTTATAGTGCATAGAGAAACTGAGAATATTATTACTATTATTATTATTTTATCTGATTTTATTGTTTCATTTTCTGATCTTTTTTCCTATGTAAAGCACTTTGAATTGTCTTGTACACGAAAATGTGCTATATAAATAAACTTGCCTTGCCTATAAACCTGCACCACATCTTTTGTGTAGGTTATTTTGAACAAGTTTAGGGAATCTTTGACTTGTTGATTGCCTCAATTTGTGGTGGCATATTGAATGTACCTTTGTGTAAATCAGTGGTGAAACTGCGGGGAAGGACATTACTGTTAGCCCTGTTAGACACACGGTCCTGTTGTTTAGAATCAGTGAATCATGATATTTCAGCTTCCACGACAGCAGACAGCAACCAAATTCTTTCCACTTTAAGCCAGTCCAATAAAGATAAAACAACTGAGGTGAGTTCCTAGGAAACCTGCTTAGTGTTATTTTTGTTGTGCACTGCAATTAAAATAAATTCAGAGTGGATGATTTTAATCATCCATTTTTCATGGCATAATTTGGTTTAAATGTATACTTCTGCATGTAAGATGGACTAATAAAACCCCTGTGAGTGACTGTGTAAATGCTGCATGTCTGCTGCAGAGTTAATGCAAATAAAGAATGAACTTTAAGACAGATCTAAGGGTCAGTTGTTCAATAAATCATTCACCATCATTAAGCATGAACTTTAATCTTATTGGTCTATCCGAACTGGGTTCAGTTTGGGTTTTCCTTAGATCTCTCGCTTAATGTGACTCTCAATCTAAAAAAAACAAGTTCCCTTTTCCAAGTCATGGGGGGTTTTGATGTTTTTCTCCAGTCCTACTCAGCCTCTTTATTGACGGTCCTGGCTGTTTTTCTGGTAGGGTATTTGATTTTCTCCTCCAGCTTCAGTTCTCAGTCACTTGGAAGGGGCCCACCTGGCCCGACACCAATTCCTTTCATTGGAAACCTTCTGCAGATTGACCTCAGCAGACCGTACCATACATTACAAGAGGTGAGTTTTTCAACATAGATGAATTCATGCAATTTCTTTTGTTGAAAAACAAAAGTTTTATTATTGCCTGGACATACATCATATTAAGGACACACTATAGCATGACTTGATTTTTTTAAGGCTGTTACTGATGTCTAATACATATTTTCTTTACTGTATGCAACCAATATTGCTCTTATTATGGTCCCACAGCTGCAGGTATTAGCTTTACATAATTTTTTTGTGATTATTGTTTTTGTATGTAGACATATGGTGATCAGTGGTGATCCAACAATGTCCAAAAAAAGACAAGCTTCAGCAGACCAAACCAAAGCACAGAACTAATTGGTATTAAGAGGGCATTAAGAGTGTCTACTGTGTGCACAGTTTTACAATAAAACTTTTTTGGTTTTCAGTTGAATTGTAAATACCATATTTTCTGCACTATAGGGGGCACTAGATGATAAGGTACAGTCTCAATTACAGGGTATATTTTTGTACTTGACCATTATATCAGGTACACCGTATAATAAGACGCACCGTTGCAACTTCAGCTTCAACACCCTCTTTATATGGCATGGTTTTTGTGCCATGAGGTTAAGTGGACAGTAATATGCTTCTGTTTCTGCTTACCTGCAACTCAAACTTGTTTTTAAAACTTATCTTGAACTGCATGTAGTATTTGCAAGACATGCTTTGATTGGATGAAAAAGTTCTCAAGCAGAAAGGAGCCAAGTGAGCGAGCAGTTTGTGAAAGTTAAGTAAGTGTCCAAAAAACTCAGTCGAGCGTGTCTGAGATTCGTGCGCACACGCTTAAAATTATTGTTCCTTCAGATAGATCTGAGCTCAACCTGGTGGCACAAAAATCCTGCCACAGAAAAAGTCCAACAATCAATCAAATGGAGCGCTTACCAAAGTCACACATTTTTACAGATTTTGGAACTCAGTGCACACATAAGGAGCATTGGAATATAAGGTGCAGAGTGGATTTTTTAGTAAATCTAAGGCTCCTAAGTGTGCCTTATATTCTGGTAAAATACAGTAATGTGTTTTTTTTTTACATTACAGAAACATAACCGATATCTTTATATTGTTAGTTTTCCAGAAAGTACGGCTCAGTCTTTACCGTCCATCTTGGACCTCAAAAGGTTGTGGTCCTGGCGAGTTACAAGACGGTAAAGGAGGCTCTTGTTCAGCATGACGAGGAGTTTGGAGAACGGGATGTATTTCAGATTTTACGGGATTTCAACAAAGGGCACGGTGAGGCAAGAGAACATTTTATAATACATATTTTACATCTGTCTATCAGTATCTAACTAAATTTTGATTATGTTTAATTTTAGGGGTTCTATGGTCAAACGGTGAATCTTGGAGGGAAATGCGACGCTTTGCTTTGACGAACCTTAGGGACTTTGGAATGGGCAAGAAGGCATGTGAAGATAAAATCATTGAGGAGTGTCATCATCTTATTGAGGTTTTTAAGAAATTTAAAGGTAAAACCTATAATTTCTACAATGAACACTAGTACAGACTCAAAAATAACACTGACAAAACTATTTGAAATTCAGTTTTTTATTGGCATTAAGCTTTAGAGACGACCCCCTCTTTCAATTTACAATTAATGTTTGTTCATCACCAATCAACTTGGTCATGTGTTTCACTCATGTGAGCTTTTAAAGAAGTTGTGTAATATCTGAACCATTCTTTTCTGTTTTCAAGCTTCACCTTGCCTGAAAAACACCTTTGGATGGTATTCTGGGATTTATTCTGTCTTGTCAAACTTTACGGAAAACTTTACAATATTAAAATACTTTGATTGTTTTTGTAGGCTGTCTAGACTTTTAATCGTACCATCACATCCCAGAACTGTTAGACAAAAATCTTGTTCCACAAAACTGCTTTTAAATATGAAATCTTACCGTCTGGTCTAAGTCAAATGTTTTTTAAATACATTTCACTAGAAAGGTTTTTACCCAAAATGATGATAAAACACACTGAATACCTGCATTATAAATGATAGTTACAAAGTTTTTGTCACGAAACAAACAACTGAAGATTAATTATCTTACTTAAATTGTTAATAACTAATGTTAGATTATTTTCTGTAAGCTTAAGAACATCTCTGGGATTTTCTACCACATCCAGAGTAATTTTCGATGTTTGAGCGAAGTTGCATGTTCATGTCTGTTCATGACTTATATCTAGGTGTGATGTTTCACCTAGAGGTTTTCAGTATTTATTTTTCTTATACTACTTTGTCACACAAAGCCTGATTAATTTGTTTTTGGATTGTTTGGCATGCTTGTTGCTGTCAGACAAGTTAAGTTTAAGGGGTGTCTGGATTCTATGGATCGAGCAACAATCATTCATGGGTATCGCAACTGAAATCAAACAGATAAAATTTGGGTTATCCCAGTTTATTTGTGATTTAACAAAGGGCATAATTACTTTCCTACACAAGGTGAGGTTGATTTAACTTTTTTTATCCCGTTATTGAAGGAAAACTACATTTAGACAAAATACAGTTAGGTCTTACTGACATATATTTTTTGGATTATCTCAAATCTTGTGGGCAAATACAGTTTTTAATGTAAACTCCACTTATTTCTTTTTACTTATTTCCAGGTGAACCTTTCGATACAATGCAGCCAACAAACTATGCAGTCTCCAACATCATCTGCTCCATGGTCTATGGCAGCAGGTTTGAATACAGTGACCCAGAGTTCACATCAATGGTGGATCGAACCAACAGAAGCATTCTGCTCAGTGGTTCTCCGTCTCTTCAGGTATTTGATGCACCAGTGGCAAAATGTTGGATGCTGCATGTATCATTAACCTATATGATACATTTTTCTTTGAAAGCTGTACAATATGTTTCCACGCCTCTTTAAATGGGTCAAAATGAGGAAGGAGTTCCTGGAAACCGTTGCAGCCAATCAGAAGCAGAACTTTACCCTCTTCAGGCGTTTAAAGGAAACACTGAACCCTGAGATGAGCAGAGGCTTTGTGGACGCCTTTCTGGTTCGCAAGCAAAATCTGGAGGTTTGCTTTCTCATTTAAAGTTGTTTTAGCTTATCAGTTGTAACTGAATTTGAAAACGTTTCTTTCACATCAACTATAGTTCTCTGATTTAATTTTAAAGCATTAATAAATTGCTCCAATGAAGTATCAAACATCCTTTATGCATCCAGAGCGGATAAAAGAGCATATTTCAACAAACATGCTTCAGTCATTAAAAAAAATGTTGTTTTGAATAGAAAAATTTTATTTATATTTAAACTTTAAACAAAAAATGGATGGATGGTTGCATGGATGGACAAATATTACGTTTTAAAGTTTCCTGCACAAGAACTGTCTTTGGTATAACTGGAACGTGTAAAATAACCTCCAGCCGGCCTTTTTTTTTTAAACCTTGGGAAATCTTTTATTTCAAATTCAATCAGACATCACAAATTAGTCCATAGATTTGAATAAAAGAAACTCAGACCTCTATTTTACTGTAGTGGATTGAGAATAGAAACATTAATTGAACATTTTTTTTTATACAAATTGTAAAAAAATTCTGACTGAAGTTTTGTAATTGTACTAACAGTGATGGACTGACATGTTGGGAATCCCAAAACGTATTTATCAAGATGAGAAAATAACAATTAAATTAATATAGCTTACTTTATCATCTATGGATTTCATGCCTATTTTTCATTTAAGAAAGACATTTTATGGTTTTTGGCCCATGAAAGGTTCGATATGAATATGATTTACCTAATAAAAACATTCTAACAGTTTCCAACCTGAAAAATTGGGTCAAAAACACAAACATGTTTGAAACGCACATCATCTGATGAAAGATTATTGCTTCCCGCTGTAGTCTGTCGGGTCAAATCAAATTATTAAACCCGTTTGGTTTTGTTAGGAGTTCCAGTTGCATGAAATAAAAAACATATTATGCAAGTAGATGCAGATTTTATATTTGACATTTCACACTGAAACTGCATCATATTAATTAGTATATTCCTGAATAAATAATATGACTGGGTGTGTAAATCTAATGAAAGGTAAGTGTAGGATCTCAGACGTTTGTGCATTTGCAGGCCTCTGGTCATAAAAACAGTCACTTCCACGATGCCAACCTGTTAATGACGGTCTTAAACCTGTTCAACGCTGGCACTGAAACAACATCCACCACTCTGAGATGGGGGCTTCTGTTCATGGCCAAATATCCAAAGATACAAGGTAAAACCTTACTACCATGATGAGAAGAGGAGAAAGATTTTGACCAAATAATGTGTTATTGGAATAAAATACAGGCATATATTGTTATAATGGTGCTGCTGTGAATGAATTGGTATAATTTTCATCTTGTTCTGAAAGACCAGGTCCAGGAGGAGCTGAGGAAGGTCATAGGAGATCGTCAGATTCAGGTTGCAGACAGGAAGAGTCTACCGTTCACTGACGCCGTCATCCATGAGACACAGAGACTGGCCAGCATCGTTCCCATGGCACTTCCTCACAAAACCAGCAAAGACATCATGTTTCAGGGTTACCTGATTAAGAAGGTCAGTCTGGAAAAAAGAAGAACAAGCAAACCAGGCATTAATCATGTCACATGTTGCTTTATCAATCAGGAAGGGCAGAATTCAGTGGTTTAAAACAGTGTTATATAGAATTTTGGTGTGTTGGTCAAGAAATCTTTCCAAAAATGTCGCTCTAGAGGACTGAAGTTCGGCAAAAATGCTGAACAGCTTAGGAATAATGTTGGTAAAAAATTTAGAGTGCATTTTGGGAGCAGGTTTTTTTGTGAGGATGTTTATTAGGACACAGTAAGTTGGTGCTGGATGTCAGACAGACTGATGAGGACTTGGGACCTCTGGTGGGTATAAAAAAGACTGCAAGGGAAACAGAAATCATTCCGTTTGAAAATGTACTTTTGACAGTGAATAGGAAGGCTTCTTCTCCATGTTACAATTAAGAGATAAAACGACCTTACTTTTGATTATTAATCTAAACATTTTGTATTATCCTGCAGCTCTTAATAGCTGGAAAAATTGCTACATAAATGCTACAAAGAGTTTGTTTTATCAGAAATCCTCATTAGCAGAGCCGAATATCCATATCTGGTGTATTTGGATCAGCAAGTTATCTACAGCCGAGAGGAAGCAGTTAGATAAGCTAATCAGGAAAGCCAGTTCTGTCCAAGAAGGATTCCTCGAATCTTTACTGTTGGTGGGAGAAGGAAAATTACTGCCATGGGAATCTACATGCTTCAGTTAACTGTTATTTTGCTGCTGTTACAATCAAAATTTACCCAATTTGGGCCAATAAGACGTATCTCAACCTTAAAGAATATATGTACCAGATGAAAAGTCTGTTCCAAAGATTTTCTGTTTCCATGTTTTTTTTGATGCAGGGCACCACGGTCTATCCTCTCCTGACTTCAGTCCTGCATGATCCCAGCGAGTGGGAGAAACCCCACAGCTTTAATCCAGCTCACTTTCTGGATGAAGATGGGAAATTTGTCAAGCGTGATGCCTTCCTGCCATTCTCTGCCGGTATGTGTTGGTTCAGGCTTGTCTGGTTTTATTGTATAGTTGAACCCGTCTCACGTTTTCCTCCGAATCTCTCCTTCAGGTCGCAGGATTTGTCTGGGAGAGAGTTTGGCCAGGATGGAGCTCTTCATCTTCTTCACCACCCTGCTGCAGCACTTCCGCTTCACTCCTGCACCGGGAGTTAAGGAAGATGAACTAGACCTTACTCCACGTGGAGGCATCACTCTCAGCCCTTTACCTCATAAATTGTGTGCCGTTTCTCAAATGTGAAGACGAGCGCTAATCTAACAAAGAAAATGTTTAAATTGACAGTTCTTGTAATGTCTAAACAGAAAAAGTAAAAATCATGTAATGAGTTGGGTGCTCTATGAAAAAATTGAATTTGATCATAATAGGTGCAACATGCAGCGAAAACATTTTTTGGGTTTAATTAATGTGGTGAAAAAGTTGCAGCACAAAACCCAACTTGAAGTTGACCTTCAAATCACTTTTACTAAAAAGTTTTCTGATTCTAAGAAATTTTGGAGTGGCAAAAGCAGAGTCCTTATTTTCATCTGACACAATCTGCAGAGTGAGCTAAAGATTAGGCTCATCAACCAAGATAAATGGTCAAATACTGGTGGAAAGATGCAGAAAACTGGTTTCCATGAGTTTAAATGCTGTAAGAATTGTAAAAAATTTTTTTTCAGTTGATCATTGCAAAGGGAATAAATGATTTACTTGGATTATACAACGAAAACTGACTGCTCTTTCATGTCCTGAGTGATTCTCATCTTATTTCATCTCAGAAATAAACTTGTTTACTTGATGACAGTAACATTAAACCTTAATCTCCACGGGTTATGAATACATGACTCGATACAATCTACTGGGGTTCCTTAGATTGGAAACCAACCCTACAACTGATTTGTTATAATTGATTTTATTGTAAAGTGCCTTGAGACGACATCTGTTGTAAATTGGCGCTGTATAAATAAAATTCTTGATTCTTAATTCTAAATCCTTTTTTTCTGGAGAACAAATCTTCTTTATTCTTCTATTAGTTCTACAACTAATGGATCGGCTTTCACTGTGCACTTGGGCCTTAAAAAAGTTGTGGTCCTGGCAGGATACTGGACAGTAGAGGAGGCTCTTGTCAACCATGATGATACGTTTGGAGACAGAGATCCAATGCTGCTTTTCCAGGACACGGTAATAAAGGAAACAAATAGATTGGTAATATTTCACGGAAATTATATATGCTTGAACTTTTAACTTTTTTAATAATTTGTTTTTACAATTAGTTATATATGTTGCATAAGTGGGGGTGATATGGAACAATAGAAATTCACTGAGACGATGTTCTTTGACCTAACCTTTTAGACTTTGGGATGGAAAAAAAGGCTTGTGAAGACAAAATCATTGAAGAATCTCAGCATCTCGAAGTATTTAGGAAGCATGAAAGTGAAAACAAAATGTGTGATAATAAAGGAGAAGATGCACCAATCATCTAGTTTTTTCCCACTATATCACAGGAAAGGCTTTTCATAGAATCAATATGTGCTGCAGTCTCTAACATCATCTGCTCCATGGTTTTTGGCAGCAGATTTGAATATGATTATCCAAAGTTAACATCTATGTGTTTCGTTGCGATCAATGACTTGAGCAGAGGTGGAATTGAGAGAATAAATAATTTATTTTGGGGGAAGAATAATGAACATAAACAGGAGCTAGGACAAAGCGGAAATGGAACAACGCAGAACGTAAACAAACAGAGAACGGAAGTGGGACGCGGGGACTACAATTGTGAATGAATAAAACAATAAAAATAAACAAACCAGCTAAAGAAAACGGGAATGGGGAAATAAAGACAAAAAATAACAACAATAATATCACAAGGGAGGAAGCCCGGGAAACCGGAGACTAAAAAAACAAAACCAAAGTGAATACCAATGGAGAAGAGCCAGGACAGAGAATTCAGCGAGCAAGAGGCAAAAGGCTTACTGGGAGACGTGGAAGAGCAAGCTAGAGATGACGCAGAGAGACGAGGAGGGAAATCAGATGATCCAGCGGTGAGTGAATGAGTTAACCGGGCTTAAATACTGAGGAACAGGAGGTGGAGTTGTGGAGATGATGATTGGATGATTACAAACAGATGTGAGGTATAATGATGAGGGAAAACACAGAGAGAAGAGGGATAGAGAAGGTGAAACGAGAGAACAACAACAAAGACCAAAATACAAAATTACCTAAAGAAAACAATAACTAATGATAACAAAGAAAAACAAAGCAACAAAAACAAATTAAACAGCAAACTAACAGACAACAAAACACAGATCATGACACACAGGGAGAAAGAGAGAGCAGACAGCGAGGGAGAAAACAAAGACTCAACCCAACTAGAAAATCACCTAAACAAAACAATAACTACATATAAATAATGATAACAACGACTAAATAATAATGACCTGAACCAAACCAAAAACACGGATCATGACATTATACTGGATAGAATAACCAGTATAATGTCAGGTGCAATCATTTTTGTCTCACCATCAATGCAAGTAACTTTGGATTGCTATGTTTGAAACCAGAGCAATACTACTACTAATAATAATAGGTAACATTTTTGTTAAAATATATTCTTCATCCTATGTTTACTGACATGACATTTCACCTTTTCAAGTGAATTACTGAATGCTGCCAAAAAAAAACTGAACACAACCATGTTCAGTCATTTAAACGAGACACTCAACCCACAGATGCGCAGAGGATTATGGACACCTTTCTTGTTCAGAAGCATAAACTGGAGTTCAGGAGCTCGACAACATACTTGTTCCAACTAAAGTAAAATTATTTTTCCTAAAATATGATCATACTGTTTAAAGTACAAAAAATTTTTTTTAAATGTTTGTTAACAGGAAACTGGAGTTACCAAATGTAGCAGCCTTTCTATAAATGTCTTAAATCTATTCTTTACTGATATTGAGACGTCTACTACACTGAGGTGGGTTCTCTTGTTTATGGTCACGGTTCCACACATACAAGATAAAGATCTATACTTAATACTTGAACACAAAGGCTAAAAAAAACAGAAAACTTGAAAAGTAAATGATCACTGGAACAAAATTTTATGTAAAAAATTACTTTTAATTGAATAATTTCTCCTTTTTTAAGACAAGGTGCAGAAAGAGCTGAGAAGTGTCACAGGACACCTGTGGTAAATACAGTGCTTTTGTATAGTGTTCACAGCATTTTGCTTTTTCAGAAGTTTATGTTGCTGCCCCATTCCAAATGGTATTAAAACCTGCACAAATACCTATAATGAAAGTGTCTGTAGACCTCCGTGACAGGATAGTCTAGACAAGCAAACCTGGGAAAGGTTATAGAAACAATTCTACTACTTTGAAAGTCCCAGTTAACTTTCTCATTGGTAAATGAAAGAAGTGTGGAACAATGAAGACTTTTCCCAAAGCTGGCCATGAGAAACAATATTAACTGTTCTGGTGAGACAACATTTAAACTGTTTGATACAGCCTCAAAGCAAATAAAAATAAATTTCCGGTTACCTCAGTGGTGAAAATACTGGTTATGGGTAACTCTAAAGGTTAAGACAACATTGTCATAGTGTGATACTGTGAAAGGTCGTGGTCAGTGGTGGAACCTGTCCTGTAAGGACTACAGAATGTAAAGAAAAATGAAAATAAATAAAAAAATAACTTGAAGGTGTAAGATAATATAATATATCTAAATTGATAATAAAATGTCAATACTGATCCACTTGGAAAATTCTGATTTCGTTGACCCACCACTGAGTTGTATAAAATTGTACCCTTGTGTGAGAAATTTTGACCAGCATCGAGTTCATGGATACAATGGCATATAGGAGAAGTAGAAATCTGGAATCTTGTTTGCTTAAACAAATGTGTAAAATTTAACAAACTGAACAGAAACAAAATTGAAAAAATCTGATTTTCAACCTCAAGTGTGATTCTAGTGCAGGGGTGTCCACAGCAATCCCAGTCTATATAAAAACCATTTGGTCTTCCCAAAAGCCTCGCCTTTGGAATCTAAGTTTCGGCATAACAGAAAGCCGGGTTAGATTTTCTGAAATTGAAAATTATAGTTTTGGCAGGGACAATGCACATGAAATGACATCACTCTAAATGGACAGAATTAGCCAGTTGGCTATTTGTCATCAATGGTCCCTGGGACATGGATGGATGAAGGTAAGTGGAATCGTCATGGGGAGGTGAATGGCATAAATGGTCAAATTTACATGATGAAGTCAGTAAATTCTGTGGGTTTATCAGCAATTGACCTACTGGCAGTCACAATTTGCCTTGAAATTAAACATATCTAAACTTATTTGAAATGTTCTGTTGTTATTGAGATTTACTGAAAAAAAAGCCTGAAAATGGTAAAACGGTGTCAGTTGGTAACATTTCCGACATCTGTAACCGAGAGTGTTTAGAGAGCCGAAAACTATACATTACATTTCCATGAATAGTTTCACATTTCAATGGAAAGTTCTCGTTGAATATATTTTTTATATGTTTGTGGATCTCTTCCCAGTATGGTTTTATTACTTGGCAGTCCCAAAAATTATGGAAGTGGTTGGCTCCATTTCACCCACAGAGTCTCCAACAAGCGTCTCCATTGCCCAGGTGCCGTTTTTGTATTGGTGTGATGAAAAATCTTGTGATATTTTTCCAGCCAGTTGAGGTCCATTGTAGTAGACATATTTTCTCCCAGCTTTCCTGTGTAAATATTTTCCTTATTTTTGTTTCATGTATTCTGTATTCTCTTGTTCAGATAATTGTGTGGCTTTATATAATTCTGAAATAACCTTGTTGCAAGATCTGGACTTAGTTAATGAAAGGAATGCTTCCTTGAAGTCTGACTCTTGTTTTCCTATCGCATCTTTAATATTTTTGTTATAATAATCTCTCACTTGTAGGTACCTGAATAAATCCTTTCTCCCTAAACCATATTCCTTCTGTAGGGCTGCAAAGCTCTTGAATGTCCCCTTTTGGACAAAAAAATGGTAGGATAGTTAAACCGTTTGTGGTCCATGTCTTGAATATGCCGTCGGTTTTATTCGGCATGAAGTCTGAGTCATAGTAACACCATCTCATAATTTCAGATGCATCATTTAATCTGCATGTTTTGATTACTTCCTGCCAGGACTTAAAAAAAACTGCTTGTTAAAGAGTCTTCCGGGATCTCCTGTTCCTCTTGTAATTTATTGTCATTTAGTAAAGCTAGTATTGTAATTCCCTTTATCGTTGTTCCTTCTATTTCTTTCCATGATGCAGTATAAATTGGCAAGCACAGGCAGACTAAAGCCCTCAATCGAGCTGCGTGGTAATAGTCTTGTAAGCAGGGAAGGCCCATTCCCCACATCTCTTTTCTTATTTGCAACGTTTAAAATTTAATTCTGGTCCTTTTCCCTTGCCAAACATACCGAGTTATCAATTTCTCCCATTCTAAGAACTGTTTAGGTGGTATTTTAACTGGTAAACATTGAAAAAGGTACAAGATCCCCAAAAGAATATTCCTCCTGATTGATTCAATCCGGGAGCTTAAACTTAAAAAAGGAATTACGTTCCATCTTCAGTAAGATAATTCGATATCAGTTTTTATCTTTGAATTTATTGGACCATAATTGATATTATATAGCCTAGGTAATGAGACACCCAAATAATTAATGGACTCAGCATCCCACTTCCAATTGTACATGGTTCTAATTAAAGGTGGGGGGTCGTAATTAAATGTTAATGCTTGGGTTTTGTTAATATTAATTTTATAACCGGACACTAGACCAAATTCTTCAAGCAATTTCATCAATTTTGGGAGTGTCTGAGTAGGTTGTGTTATATCTATCAATAAGTCGTCCACAAATAGGGCCATTTTCTGTTCCCCAGATGCCATTGTAATTAGCTGACTCATTGGTTCTATGAAGAGGAGCGGAAACGCGCAGCACCCCTGTCTCGTCCCTCTTTCCAAAGTAAATGAATCAGTTAAGCTTCCATTGTTTTTGACTCTAGCAGTTGGTTTGTTATATAGTGCTGTAAACGTGTCAACTATATTAATGTGGAAGTCAAATTTCAAAGTACTTTGTATAGGAATGACCACCTCACTGAGTCAAATGCTTTCTCCGCGTCCAAACCTAATAGGGCAGGTTTTTGATGTGTGATGTGTCTCATAACATGCAGTGTTTTCCTAATGTTATCTTGGGTCTGTCTCTGTTTAACAAAGCCGGTCTGGTCCTTGTGTATTAATACCGGTAATATCAATTCTATTTGTCTGGATAATATGGAAGTGAATAGTTTGTAGTCGTTATTTAGGAGATTCACAGGACGGTAGTTCCCACACTCTAATTGGTCTTTCCCCTCCTTAGGTATGACCGAAATGATTGCCTCCCTCCATGAGGCGGGGATGTTTTTGTTCTCCAGAATCCAGTTAAATGTTTTCAATACTGTTAGAATTAGGTGTTTGCACATTACATCCACTGATGCTCCGGACGCTTTCTATTTGAATGCAGCAAAAGACATTCATCCAGGTACAATAAATGTAAAGAAAAAACGTCACAAAATGACCAGAACATTTTTTTCAATACTTTTGTCTGCCTACACAAAAAATGTACAAAATTTTTAAAATCTGTTCACTTTTGGATAATTTTTGGCTAATGGGTAAACCTGGAAGACAAATGTTGATATTTCTAATAACTGCACAGTATTTTAAGTTGTAAATGTCAGAGTTTTTATGAATTGTTTACGAAAGAGTTAGATTTTTAAAACTTAAAAAATACTAGCTATATAGTACATTTCCCAGGGGTTTGCAAAACTGTATCATCCCATATGACATTTAGTTCCTCTTTGTTGAGGAATGTGAATATTAGATGACATGGTAGATTCAGCTTACAAGCGTTAGGGAAAAGTATCTGGGGTAAATAAACATTCATATTGAGCAACAGGAATAACTTTCCTGTAAAAGGTAAATTTTTTACTTTGCATCTGTGTTAAACTTTGAACTAAATGAATTATTGTCAGGCTGGATCAGAATGTTTTGAACATGCTTGCGTGTGATGCAGTTCAAGATCTTCTTATATTTGGATTGTTTCATTTTTGTTTCGCTGAAGTTGAAAAAAATCAAAAGAGAGGAACGTAATATTACAAAAACTTTAGAACCAAATATTGGTGAGGTAAACGTATACATTGAAGAAGAACTGCATAGCATAGCATAGCAATGACACCACTGCAAAATACATTTATTAACAAACCAAAGAGCAGTGAGATTGTTCCGAAAAATAGGGAAATTATGTTTGACTTAAAGATATTTTTTTAAAGAATATACATTATGTTTGCAATATTGACAAGAACTGTTAAATTAGGCTCTGTGAATATTGGAGGGCTTTGTAATTTTTAACTATAATGTACATAACATATAAGTCAAACATGAGTATGTTTTGTTCATTTTGTACATTTTTTGTTTGCTTAAACATTTTTCCCCACTTATTTCTTGAAATAAGGTAATAGCTATTTATAACTTAGAAATAGAATGCAGTGTTACAGAGTTAAATGTAATGTTATTGCAAAACCTAATATTTTGAGGACTATGTTTGTGGGAAATTTATGAAGAGGCCATAGTTACTGTAAAAGAGCATACACCAAACGGCAAAACTTAAGAGTCTGCAGCTTAAAGAAGAAGGAAATGCATTGAACATTAACATTATTTTGAGTTTGGTTGTGGAGGTTTAGGACCAACGCCTGTCTCTGAAAATAAACCTAAACTGTCTGCTTTCAATACAGGGGATCACTAATTCTACTCTTACCAGGTTTTCATTACACCCAGTTGTCTAATCAACATAAAATTAATATAAGATCCATGAAGACCCCACAAACATTAAACATTTTAGTACATTTTTTTGTGAAGAAACAGCGTCAAGAATCAATCCTAAGCAATGTTTGCAGATTCTCCACAGACGAGACGTCCAAAATCTGTCATTAGCCAGAAAGACTTTTCCACAATGTTTTTGCTAAATGTATTAGTGTGATTAAAACGTACTCATTAAAATCTAAAGTCGAATAGAATGTAAGAGAAAATCTTCTTGGAAAAAGTTTAAAATGTTCCTCTGTTTTATGACCAGATTGCTCTGTTGCTCCTGATCAGGGGAGCTGATAGGATGCAGATAAGAGGATGGATGTTTAGGAGCATTGATAAGAAGTTAGTTTTACCTTGTGCAGAGCACACGAACATGTTCCTTTCCTGGAATG
This sequence comes from Orestias chungarensis, assembly GCA_032876305.1. Lineage (NCBI taxonomy): Eukaryota > Metazoa > Chordata > Actinopteri > Cyprinodontiformes > Cyprinodontidae > Orestias > Orestias chungarensis. Next base: position 51,598 of record JAVLVB010000407.1, on the reverse strand, counting down.
TAAGCAGTCAGAACCAAACTTAGCACAATGCTCTTCTTTGTCTATTTGCGTTCATCCCATTAGTGAGAAGATGGCCCAGTACTAGACAGTTTCTGTGCTTTTCAACATTTACATCAGTCAAACTTATTGAAAGAGTTTTAGTCTCGTTATTAGAAATGTTTGGTTGCAATTTGAGTCCTTCCTAATACTAATAGATCCAGGTTTACCTTTCCTGTAGCGGGGGAGCAACACAACAGGCCCCACCTCCTCCTACATGTTGGACTTTGCTTCTAACGACCTGAAATTTATGTCCTATAATGTTATTGGTGTGCCGTGGTAGGCAGACTGTGTGTTGCATTCATGGGAGCAATGGAAGCCTTTCTCCAGGCCTTCAGCCCAGTGTCAATTTTAGCACCTGTGGTGTTAATGCTAATTGGGTATCACTGTCTTATCTCCCATTTTAGGTCCCAGGAACACAGACGGGGACCACCAGGACCACAGCCCCTTCCTTTAGTTGGCAACCTATTGCAGCTGGATGTTAGGCGGCTTGACCAAGCATTCCTAAAGGTGAGGAAGAACTGATCTGAGTATCTATATTTCACACTTTTATGCTATTTTCTGTTTTTTTTAATAGTATTGTATATAATGTTTTTCTATATTTTTTCTATATTTCGCTACAGCGGCACTAAAACGACATATGATCTGCTGTGCACCTAACAGTATTTGTCCCCTTATTGATTTCTTCTGTTTTCAGTTTTGTGACCTCCTGAAAAGCTTCGGCTCCTCAGATAGAATGTCACAGTGTCTGACGAAGAAAACATGAGCTAATGCACGCAGATTATGAATGATTTAATGTATTAGGGAACAGGGAATTAAGTGAAAAACATATCAGCGCTATGGTCGATGCTACCAGCGGTAAACTGAACCCGGTGAGCTGAGTTTCAAAACATGTTTTTGAAGGCTTTGTCAATCGTTACTCGCCGTAATCTGAAAACATTTTTAGCTGATGCATCAAATCAACTAATTATCTAATACCAAGACTCACAAACAACATGTCATGCCCAAGACTGAAGAGAAAAAACTCATTAAATTGTTGTTTTTGTAGTTTGGAAAGGGTAAAAATGATCTGTCGAAGTTTTTGTGAAATACAGTGACCAGGAGGGAGTATCATGTTTTTGTTCATCTGGACCCAACGCAGCAAAAACAGCGGCAAAGAAGTAAAGGGACAATTTTTAGTGATGAAAAATAAAAATGAAGAAATGACAAGCACGGAGAACACATTACATGGACCTGTATGAGTATACTTAAGGAATTAGACAATAATGCAGGGAGCCGGTGCTGATATTTAGTGGTCATCCCATGAGAGGCTACACCTGGCAGAAGAATGATAGCCAAAGTTGACTAAATATTATCACAACATATTGATAAATACAATGCATGTGTAAGTAGAAAACATTGCTGAGGGTTATTAAGGCAAGGGAAGTGACAATAAACTGTATGATGATAGTATAATAGTATAATCCAGTAAGGACAGGATTGTTGGTTACAGAATAGCTTTTTTCCTATTTGTTCTTCCTCTTTTTTCTTCTTTTTTGCACAGCTCTTGACAATGATCATATAAAAAAACCCAATTACTTACATTTTATCAATGCATCACATTGAGATTTATCAAGAAAAGCGTAAAAAATAGCGATGTAGTCTGTTTATGTCTCAATAAGCAGTGTCACGCTGACTCTGATACTGACTTCGGCTTCTCAAACCATCCCCAGATGGTATTAAGACAATCTTTTTTGTTTATTTGATGTTTCTTTGTAACTATGTTTGTATTAGTCTATTTTAATGCAAATCACGAGGGAAATAAGGGAATCACAGAAATCTGCTGTCTTTCTGAACTCTTCCATATATTTATACGATTGTCACTTTCTTATTTTATTTTTAACCTCCTATGGACACATGGCGTCATCCTAGCTTTCTAAGCTGTATGGATCTGTGTTCACCGTCTACATGGGGCCAAAGAGGGTAGTGGTCCTAACAGGGTATAAGACGTTGAATGAAGCATTTGTCAATCATGCTGATGTGTTCGGGGAACGGGAGGCACCCACAGTGACTAAAGAAGCAAACATCACGGTACAGAAGGAGATTTTCATGCACGTTCTGCTTCACATGTTCAAAAGTTTGTTTGCTGACTCATCTTGTACAAATGTGTCAAGCAGGCATCGTATGGGCCAACGGGGAATCTTGGAGAGAAATGCGTCTCTTTGCTTTGACAAACCTGAAGGACTTTGGAATGGGAAAGAAAGTATGCGAGGACAAAATCATTGAGGAATGTCAGTTCCTCATTGAAGAGTTTAAAAAATGTAAAGGTAACATCATTAGGAAGACTTACGTATCACAAGAGAGAGTAGGTGTTCATATTTTAGAGATTCTGGCTACATTGAAAGAGTTCAGAGCATTTTCAGATTTTGGAATCAGTAGAAAAAAATCATGCAGGAGTCAAGCTAACCATAAATGCATGAAAAAACACAGCTACTGTACCTGGTCTCCTGCAGGACAACTCTGAGGCTAAATCTTTGAATCCTTACCTGATTAGCTTATAGTTTATATCATTATTAGTACGTAACACCATCTATTGTAGTTCCTAAAATTGTCGCATGGAAATACTCTCTGCAGTCCATCTTCAATGCCAGCAAACAACTGTTTTCTTTTTGTTGCAGGTGAAGCCTGTGATTTGTCCAAAACTATAAACTATGCTGTTTGTAATATAATCTGCTCCATGGTGTACGGGAAAAGATATGAATATGACGACCCAGGTTTCAATACAATCGTAAATCGAACCAACCAAGCCATTCAGCTTTTAGGTTCTCCAGCAATACAGGTGTGATTGGACTGCTTTATAGGATCCAACTGCATATCTTTAATTACAGGACAGAAGGAGAAGTCACTGTTTATGCTCTGTTCCTCATCAGCTTTACAACATGTTCCCAAGGATCGGCAAGGTGCTGTTCTCCGCCAGGAGGAAAATAGGCGATATATTTGCTGCCAATAAACAACATCACCTGCTGCTACTGAACGGTTTGAAACAGACGCTCAGTCCACAGATGTGCAGAGGACTTGCGGATGCTTTCCTCGTCCGTCAGCAGCAACAGATGGTCAGGAGCCTTTCATCACCTCCCGGAGGGGATATCATTTAATGTACCGTGATTTCTTCATAATACATTTGTTTATATATCACTTAATGTCAAGGTGTGTACAGACAAAGGTTCACTAAGAATTAAAAAGCAAACACACTCAGAATGAGGATTACATTTACAATAACAAATCATATGACAATTAAAAAGGGGAATGATTGAAACAAATTAGCATAAACAAGACAGAAGTGTTGATAATTCAACATTTATTCACCAAATGAAACAAACTGGTCTTTAATTGTGACTAACAACACTAAGGGAACATGAATGCCTGACATCTGGCCGTGGATTGCTCCAAGCATTAGCTAAAGAGAGCAATGGGTTTGTTTTTTTTCTAACCCTGAAGATACAAGGAAGGAACAAATACCATGAACAGAGCTGACATGCACGCCAGTGTAATGCCTCTTTAAAATTTGGAACACATTTTGATGTGCTTCTGGGTGACATGCTTCAGTCTGGATAACAGCTGTTGTCCTGCAGGAATCTGGTTGCACGGAGAGTCACTACCACGATGACAACCTTCTGGTTACAGTCATGAACCTGTTCGCTGCTGGAACTGAAACAACATCATCTACGCTGAGATGGGCATTCCTCTTTATGGCCAAATATCCCAAAATACAAGGTAGGGAGGAATATCTCCTTCAACATTTGATATGAATAAAACAATATGCTGCATGTCCTCAGGTTTCTGGAGGTAATAAAACTGTTTTTGCCACTTTTTGTCCAGACCAGGTGCAGACGGAGCTGAGGAGCGTCATTGGAAGTCGGCAGGTTCAGGTGGAGGACAGACAGAAGCTGCCTTTTACAAACGCTGTCATCCATGAGACGCAGAGAGTGGCCAACATCGCGCCTCTGGCAATTCCTCACAGAACTAGCAGAGACATCATGTTTAAAGGTCACTTTATTGAGAAGGTATGAATGCAGCCTTGAGGGTCCATTTCCCACGAGACTGATTTATTAGATCATGAAAAAAACAGTAAAGACGAGGAAGGAAATAAATTTGCATGATATAAGGATGGATATGAGGGAGGCTGCTGTTGGCCCACTGATTCCTCTTAAACTGCTTTTTACGTGTCCATGTGGATGAGTCTTAAACCAGATATATTCTTAAAGCTTAAGGCCAAAATTGAATATTAGCTGTCACAAATTGTCTAAATTGAGGGCTTTGCGCTCTGTTATACTTGAATTAAAACAAACTATCATTTAAGCATATCATATCATGAATTCTGAAAAACTCTGAAGCAGTCATTTATTTAGACTATGCTTGTTAAGGGAATAAAGTGTCCACTGACTTAAAGCATATTTCATGGAGGTTATCATTGATTTGTGCCTTTTCTAGGGAACGCCTGTAATTTCGGTCTTAACATCCGTCCTGCAAGACGAGAGCGAATGGGAGAAGTCAAACCTGTTTTATCCCGCCAACTTCCTCAACAAAGATGGGAAGTTCTTCAAGCGGGACGCTTTCATACCATTTTCAGCAGGTTAGCCTGGTTATTTTTATTTTAGTTTATTTTTATTTTACACGTTTTACAAGCATTGTCTTGAGAATCCGCTTCTAATAGGTCGCAGGGTCTGTCTTGGAGAGAGTCTGGCCAGAATGGAGCTTTTCATCTTCTTCAGCACCCTCATGCAGCACTTTCGCTTTTCCCCTCCACCCGGAGTTACGGAGGAGGAACTAGATTTGTCTCCTAGAGTTGGTGGTACTCTTTGTCCTCAACCTCATACACTGTGTGTTATTCCATTAAAATGAAGAGGGGTCCTTATGTTTTAAAACTTTACATTAAGCTCAACGGGAATTGTTCAGATTTTTCCATATTCAGCAAATTATTGATTTTGAAGATTTTGAGCTTTCTTGACCTTTAAAAAAATCTTTCTGCGCTTTAATTTATTTCCTGATTATTACTCAAATTAGCAAAGTTCAAATGTTGCAAGTGTAGAGCCATGTTCAAAAAGTACCAAAGTCTATTTTGAATGTAAATGTTTAGGCATCTTTCACTGAAATGAACTTATTTTTCTTTTCTATCAAATAACAAATTAGTGTACATTTAAAGGGCTCAGAAGTTGAATCTGTTTTAGTCCAACATTTCAAATACAAGTAATATATGAGGCCTCCATTTGTGTCATCTGGAGTTTCTAGCAAACAGATCAGACTAAATGGGATAAATACATTGGAAATTTGCTGGTTTGCTTACTCGTGTAGTCCACTGGAAATCTCACCAGGACCTTTATTATGTGCGATGTCGAGCAGAAATGTCACTGGTACCAAAACAGTGCCTGATGTCTACATCAATCGTGGAACCTTCTTTTGAGCCACGTTTAAAGAGTTGCTATAGAACTCCACAGATCTCTTCTGCACAGGCCTTCAGGACTTTTGGGCTGAAACCCTCTGGACCAGCAGCCTTGTTCAGATCAGTCTCTGAAGCCGTTTTCTTCACCTGACCTCTAGAGACAGTTGTGTGTGTGTGTGTGTGTGTGTGTGTGTGTGTGTGTGTGTGTGTGTGTGTGTGTGTGTGTGTGTGTGTGTGTGTGTGTGTGTGTGTGTATAAAGGCTTTTCAACTCTCTGCACAAGTCTGCACAACTGTTTCCTCTTTAGTTTGAGATCCAACTGTTCTGTGAACTCATACTTGAAGTCATGATTTTTTTTTTAATAAAAGAGAAAATAAACCTTTTACTAAGATAACTTAATAATACAACATTTTCGAAGCATATTGCCCACAGTGTCGGAAGACAGGCTAAGAATACATTCCCCTTTACCATTAGAGTTCTTACAGTAAATGATTCTGTGTATTTTTCCTTTCTATTCTACCTCTATTGTTTTTTCCTAATGAATTTGTATTCAGTCTTAAGCATTTTTTGTCGTACCAAAGGAAAACAAACGTTGTCTTCGAATTTGTAACTTTTCAGCGCATGTCAGTGTTTTTAAAAGACTTTTGGAAAAATAAAGTGTTTATGAACTCCGGTTATACTCAAATGTTTCATTCAAAATAGCATCCAAAAAATAAAAAAAATAAATGAAGCACAAATCAGGATTCTTTGCTTGATATCATTTTTTTATGGTTAAATTCAAAACAAAAAGTTAATGAGCTGAAAAAGATTTACTAAGTAAGCTAAAACATGTCTGTGCATCTTATTAAAATCAATGATGTGAGGAAAAGAACATCCATCCTTATCTGGTATTACAGCGTGTCCTGCCAAAGACAACATTCTTCTCTTTCAATATTTAATTTAAGCCATTATGTGTCCTACCTTGTTCCAACACATAAGAGCAAAAGTCTATTTAGTTTGGCCAAAAAGTTTTTTTAAAAACCTTAATTTTTGTGTAGATGGAAGAAAAGATTCAGAAAACCACCTCATTTGCAATGTACTGCCTATGATATGCAAATATATTGTTAAAAAAATGAATGTTAAAATAAACTCAGTTTTTAAAACAGATAAAGCTTTTAATACATCTGAATTCAATGTAAAATTATCTGAATGAATGAGCAGATATAATTATGATTTATGAGAGGGGTGTTCTGGAATGTCAGTTCTTTGACGTTTTTAGTTTTTTTTTTTGTCTTTTAATATTTGTATTTGTTTTATTTTCAGTTGTATTTTGTAATTTAATCAATTGGATCATTAAAGGAGTCAGTGACAGAAGGGACACCTGAAATACTGCTTTTAAAAACTTTTTTGAATACTGGAATGTGTAGATCATGATGCATAATGCAAGTTTTATTGGAGTAGTCTTTATTTTTAACAAAAATGTATTTGCGTGCATGACACATACGTACTTAAACTTTTATTTGTGCATCTCAGAAATCTTTGGTTACAAGTCTGGAACTTTTTGTTTTGATGCTTCCTGGTTTTAGTTAAACTCAAAAAGTTTTGAGTGATGGGAACATCACCATCCTGGGCATGGCCTGAAGACGTGTTCCTATTGGTTAGATCTGACTAAAGCGGCAGACTCTGATCACTCCCACCTCCAAACTTTGACTCAAAATGCAAATAGGCCAGACACATTTGCCCTCCAGTGCTTGATCCTCACCTGCAAATTTCATTCACTGGACAAAAAAAAAAAACGCATTTAAAATGCAGAATTTAGATTGTGGAGAATCTTTGGCTGCACCAACATCTAAAGTATCCTTCCATGAACACTCATGTTCAAGAACACTACCTCTGACATGTTTAAAGAATTGTATTTACTAATTGTTATTAATGTCATTATTATTATAACCAAATAAAAGATTACCAGTAATCTCAGTGTTGCAGATTGACCTTTGGTCAGCAGATCTTTCTTTCAGTTATTGTCTTTTTACAAAGTGGAAGAAGTTTGACATTTTTTTTGCTTTTTTTTCAATGCCATTCTAATTAAAACGCTACTTTGTTTTTATTTGGAGTATTTTATTGCAATTTATTGTCTAGTTGTTGTAGCCCTTTAGCGCTTTGGTTTATTTTCAATTTACAAATAAAGCTTTACAAATAAAAACATTCAATATTATCATTTTTATGTAAGAAGTTAATTCTACAAATAATTAGAAATTAAACAACCGCCTGAGAATTTCACTAAAGTGAAGCTGGAAGCCCTGCAGATTGGGTCAAAATTGTGAGGTGGGAAAGATCATAGTCTGACGCTTTGTCAGGGCCAAACAATAGGAACATGTCTTACATTGTTTGTCTGGCTATGTTTTACACACATTAAATTTTTCCCTAAAATAAAATATAACATTGCAAAAAAATGTATCATTACAACTCCAAACGTTTTGATCACAGTTTATTTATTTATTTTCATTAAGATAAATTTTTGTTTGATTAAATAAAGTTAGCACCATAGCCAGGTGATTCTGTCATGTTCAGATTGGAGTTTAGTGCAAATGACAATTACGGACACAAGGAATAATTCAGTTTGAAAAGGTTTCCTAAATCCGAAAAACAAATGTTTTGGAAATGAGCAGCTGAAGGAGGATGAGCCTGAAGCGAACCCACAACAAAACTCACAACTGACTACAACAATTTCACTTCATTAAAAACCACATCTTTTGTGTTGCTAGCTTTAGTGATATCAAGCAGGAAAAAAATAGCTGCTTAGTTACTAAAAACATAAGAATCAAGAATCAGTTTATTTATATAGCGCCAATTTACAACAGGTGTCGTCTCAAGGCACTTCACAGAAAATCAATTAAAATCAAAGATACATCATAAACAAATCAATTTAAAAAGTTTCCAATCTAAGGAACCCCAGCAGATTCATGGAGTCATTGACTTGCAGCATTCACTCCTCTGGAATCAGCAGGCAGAAACAATGGCTTGTGTTGTCGTAGACTTTACAGCAATCCCTCATACTGAGCATGCATGTAGCAACAGTGGAGAGGAAAAACTCCCCTTTAACAGGAAGAAACCTCCAGCAGAACCAGGCTCAGTACAAGCAGCCATCTGCCACGACTGACTGGGGGTTTGAAGAGACAGAAAACTAAATCAGAATCACAGGTTACTGAAATAATAGAGTTTATAGCAGCAGTTGTAAATACCCTCCACTCCTTCCCCCATGAACCAACACACAATTCATTTACACACTGACCAGTAATGCATTATTATCAAATTTTAAAAACTTCTAAACCAAATAGATATTTTTATATCCGTATGCATTTTCATGTTTTTATTAATACTTTTAAAACGGATGAATCAAATTATAGATTCAAGAACTGCAATGTTTTTTAATAAGTAGCTCATCCAGTCAGATTTTAGCTTTCATGGTTTGAAACAGTGCAACATCCCCCATACCCACCCCCATGATATGGACTTTGCGCTTTTATAGCCTTGAAATTAGATCCTCGGTTCACTGACAACAGGCATTATTTGTGTTGCAGTCATGGAGGCAGTGAATGTTTTTCTCCAATCACTGAGTCCAGTTTCCGTTTTAGGGGCTGCAGTGTTTCTGCTGCTCATCTGTAACATTTTTATCCCCGTTTTCAGCAATCAGGAACAGAGACGTGGACCACCTGGACCAAAACCCATCCCTCTCCTCGGCAATCTGCTACAGCTGGATATCAAAAGACCTGATCAAACATTTCTGGAGGTGAAATGGAACAAGTAATCGGTTTAGTTTTCCTCTAAGCATGTACATGAGGGAAATTATCAGTTCACTTGGAAATGATGGTTGGTTCGCCACAATAATTCTGCCTGTCTGGTCAGACAGACAAGACAGCTTGATGTCATCCATGTAGAGGAGGTGACTGATGGTGACCCCATGTCTTAGTTTGTATCCATTGCCAGTGTTGTTGATGATTTGGCTTAGGGGGTTCAGACATATGCAGAACAGCACAAAGACCAGAGCATTGGATGGACACTTTTGCAAGTGGTTTGCAGTTGACTTCAAGGGTTGCTTTCTACATTGCCGTTGAGTTTGCAATAAAGACTCTTAGAGTCCAGTTGATGCTGTACATCTCTAAGAATTTAATGATCCAAGTATGTCACATTACTTCTTGTTCTCAATCAATGGATGGGACTGAACCCTTGGAGGGACCGTTCTGGATCAGGATTTTCCTCCCTTCAGTTAACCATTCAGGGTGAGTCTCATTCTTTAGCAGCTGGTTCAGTTGGGCTGCCATTCGCTCATGGAGGCGAGTAAACATGGATCATGTAAGGTCCAGTTTTTTGATACCTGAGGGCTTATACTGGCCACCTCCTTTTCCCGTATGCCTTTCCAATAAAGTTCAGTTTCCTGTCTTGTTGGTTCTGCTCTACTGTAATTGCCCTGCCATTGAAAGTACACTTTAGCTGGTTTGGTGGAGAACAGCCGGTTAATCCTCCTAGCTTCATTCTGTCACGTGTATCTCTTTGGGCGACTAGGCAAGGCTTGGAACCTTGGTTTGGCAGCTGACCTCTCTCCTAGTTGCCTCGATTTTAGCCTTTAAACATATTTTCTGTGGTGGCCGTTAAATCTCATGGTTGCTAATATAGCCAAGTATTGCAAGGGTCACTGATGCCAAAGTGTGTATCAGCTGTGTATATCAGATGGTGTTGGGAGTGCTGCATCGACATTTTTAATGACTGATTGTATCGTAAATTTTTGCTACCATGTAAGGATCAGTTTTCAACTAATATTATCCTTATGCCTGTGTGTGTGTGGTATGTGTTAGAATACTTTTAGGGACAGTGTTAAAATATTACGTCTATATCACCCAAAACTTAAAATCTTTCTGTTTAAGATTAATGTCTGGTATAGGTAACCAACAGTTAATAATTCAGTAGTTACATTAACAAGCTTTCAAGGAATGATTACAAAACAATCTGAGGTGGAAACCGAGGTTGGATGGGGCAGTTTAACATGGAAGGGTTGTAAGCCCAAACCCTTGATTTATTGAATTATTTGATCATATGTTAAAACGCAACCATGCAGCAAAACACTAAGCCTCTCTTTTTAAGAAACTGCACATAAGGAGGTGTGGAAATGAACCCTGACTTATAAATTTGCGTAGAGGTAAAGTGATTTTATGTGGCCTTAAAATAGTAACGATCAAACAAAAAGAAAAAAAAGCCTGAAGCGGTAAATTGCACTTCTCAGTATTTTTTGTTAAACATAAAATTTACTCAGTTAAGGTAACTAGTTTTTCCCTAAATCTGTTCATTTGGTTCCCTTTCCTGACTTTAGTTTTCCAAGAAATATGGACCTGTGTTTGCCATCTACATGGGAACAAAAAAAGCTGTGGTTTTGGCAGGATACAAAACGGTTAAAGAGGCCCTCGTCAACCGTGCAGAAGAGTTTGGAGAGCGGGACGTGCCAAGAATGTCCAAGGAGGCAAATCTGGATCATGGTCAAAAAATCCTAATATCCGAATGGTCCGACTTACCACAGTTTGTCTGCAAGCTAAATATTTGCTCTGAAATGATTTCCAACAGGTATTGTTTGGGGAAATGGTGACTCCTGGAAAGAAATGCGTCAGTTCGCTTTATCAAATTTGAAGAACTTTGGGATGGGAAAGAGACTGGGTGAAGGGAAAATCATTGAGGAAAGTCATTACCTTCTTCAGGAGTTCAGGAAATTTGAAGGTAACGCAGTCACAATAAAGAATGTAGCTTTACCTTTTGTATTTAATATGTACATTGATAACATTTTTGACATTTGTATTACAGGGGAAGCATTCGATGCTTTTGAGCTTTTAAATTATGCTGTCTCTAATGTGATCTATTCCTTGGTGTACGGAAACAGATGTGAATATGATGATCAAGAATATAGAACAATTGTTGATCGAACAATGAAGGCTGGACATCTTCTTGGCTCGCCGATGATACAGGTGTTGTTGCTTTCAATGTACCTATGGTTAATATAAAACAGAATGTGGAGAAATAATATAAATGTCATTTTGTATTCTTCTAAATAAAAAAAATCAAGTTATGATATTTTAGAACATTTGGAGATGTGCGTTCCTCAACAGCTCTACAACTTGTTTCCGAGGATCGGTAAACTGGTAATCTCTGCCAGGAAGGAAATGAGCAATTTATACACTGCAAACAAAAATTATCATTCAAAGATGCTAAATTGTTTGAAAGAGACACTAAATCCAGAGATGTGCAGAGGGGTTGCAGATGCCATCTTGGTCTGCCAGCAACGGGACAAGGTTAGAAGCTTTGTTATCTCTCATAAACTGTTCAGATAGCATGTCCTCTCACACTGCACCTAAAGTAGGATTCCTCCTGTGCCTTTGTTGGCCATTTTAGACTAAATTCTTAGCCGTATAGGAAAAAACAAAATTTTCGTCATAAAAAGGAATTGGTGGTCTCTGGTTGTTCAGTGTGACGGACACAATGACTGGCAATTTAGTGCTCCCAATAGGATATTAACAAGTAAAACAGACAAATATCACTGTATTAACACTGTCAGAACATATTGCAGTGTAACATAACACAACATCCCTTAAGGGTTTTAACTTTTCACTCATCATCAGAAGTCCAGGATAGCCAATAGTCATTACCACAATGACAACCTTCTGGTGACTGTCATGAACCTGTTTGCTGCTGGTACTGAAACAACTACAACAACATTGACATGGGCTCTTCTGTTTATGGTAAAATACCCCGAAATCCAAGGTGAGGATCAATTCATGTGTACACTCAAAGCCGCCCCCAACTGATAACAGTTAGCGGGAAATGAAAGAGTGCCTATCCAAGATAAAGCAGGAGTGAGATGGGAGATAAGAGATGCCAGATAACATCTTGAGGAAAATATTCTTTTGCTAGACCACCGGGAAAGTATTTTATTTTGTTACAACTTCATAATAGTACAAAAAATGTGACGCTTCAGAGTTTTATTCAGTATATCCAAACTGTCTTCATATATATATATATATATATATATATATATATATATATATATATATATATATATATATATATATATATATATATATATATATATATATAT
>JAVLVB010000407.1:26295-38930 GCA_032876305.1 Orestias chungarensis | reverse complement strand
TGTCATCCATGAGACACAGAGAGTAGCCAATGTTCTTCCATTTTCTGGAGGTCGCAGAGTCAGCAGAGACACCACATTCCATGGTTATTTTATTGAGAAGGTCAGACTTAAGCATTGTGATCATTACAACAAAAATCAATACAGCACATGTTTGAGATATGAAAATGTGGATGTAGAGACTCACCCAAAGTAATACTGTTGGCCATAGAGCTGCAGCAAAGATAGTTTCATTTAAAGTGTTAAAGCAGGAAAACAAAAACAGTAGCTGCACTGGTCCCAAGCCAGGGGTCTTTGAAAAACAATCAAATCTAAGTTTGACTTCTTTTAAGCATTTGACATTTTAGAATTGTAGAAACTATAGAAAGTACTACTTAGTACACATGTACTGAAATAATTCCAAAATAAAGTCCACAATTAAAAAACCCATTACGTTTTCCATTTAATTACAATTAAAATGACCTGTAATAATATAATCAGTGTAATAATTTACTCCAGTCAAAGTAAAAACGTACCTCATGTAAAACACACTTTGGGCAAAAGTTATTTAGTTATTTTATAGGAAGCAGCTGGGGGTCACTGCAATGCAGCATGTAAGGGAAATATGGTGATAATGCCCTTAATTGTGTTTTCTGTACCTAATATTAAAAAAACTGCATAATATAGAAACTGTCAGAAGGGGGGTAAATATGACTCAAGCAGAGGTGGATTGCGAGAGAGAATATTCATTATTATATTAAATATTATATTATATTATTATATTGCAATTCTTGGAAAAACTAACGTGGTGCTGAATACTGAATACTGAATGTTATTGCACTTCATGTACTTGTAATTCCAGGGAACCCAGGTAATCCCTCTTCTGACATCCGTTCTGTATGATAAAAATGAATGGGAGAAGCCCGACATGTTTTATCCTGCTCATTTTCTGGACAAAGATGGAAAGTTCCAAAAGCGTGAAGCCTTCATGCCATTTTCAGCAGGTTTGGGAGCCCACTGATTCCTTCAGAAGTACCATAAATCTATGTAAGGATCTGCTGATAATCGATGTCGCACAGGTCACAGAAGTTGTATTGGAGAAGGTCTGGCCAGGATGGAGCTCTTCATCTTCTTTACTACCCTCATGCAGAACTTTCACTTTACTCCTCAACCAGGAGTTTCTGCAGAGGAATTGGATTTAACTCCAGAACTTGGAACGATTCTCCGTCCCATTCGTCAAAAACTGTGCGCTATTCCTCATCTTTGAGAAGGAGACTTGGGGTGACAGGATTTACCTGCTGAAGGAAAAAAGCTTCCATGAAAATAGAAGGCTGTGATTAGATTAAGGTTTAAAGTAGCAGTAAACTACTGAGCAGGAGACTATTAGGAATTAAGGTTTTTGGAGTCTCCCATGTTTTGAATCTTTATTTTTTGTGTAAAATTCTGGATGTATTTGAAATTACTCAAATTTTGCATATTATTATACAAATTATTATTTGTTGGTAGATTTCTCAGGACATCTTTCAAGTAGCTCACAAGCTCGAAAAGTGTGAGCTCCCCTGATCTAACTCAAGGCAAACTGCCTAAAAAGATGTAATGTATTGTTGTACACAAGATATCTGTTAAACAAATGCAATCATTTGCTATATTTTTTATGGTGATGCCAGATTTTTGTTTCCGTGTTCTGTGCAGGTTTGGGAGCAGCAAACACAGATTTAGAAAACCTCACTGTCTATATCTCTTATGACCTCTGTTCTGTGAATGTTCTAGTAACATTTTATTTGAAGTGCTCACAGGACCATATGTTTTTCTTACAAGTCTTCAATAAATATATTTGCTTAGCAAATATATAGACACTCCCTGAGTTGTAAATAACACCACACGAAATGTTAGCATTGGAAACTGTTGGTCTGGTCTGAAACCCTCAATGATGGGCAACTAACTCTACTACCAAGTTGCCACAGGCTAAATGAGTGAGCGGCAGATCAATATGTAGAAAAGAACTTGACTGTCACATACTGATTTACTAATAAAATAAAAAATTACAAGGCAACTCAAAGAGAACAGAACTAAGAATACACAGAAAACAGTTGCAAGGATGAACTGATTTATGTGTAGACAAAAGAATCTGGCAGAAAATGTGCAGGTGTAAATTTGTTCATCTTAACGTAATCAAGGAGATCAGAATCCGCTGTGAGTAATTATTTAGAAAGGAGGGTACAAGTAAGTGTAGAATTCAAAGGCAGACATGAGAAAACACACTTGAAAAGCTCATAGAATATTGGAACAAACAAACAAACAAACCAACAAACAAACAAACAAACAAACAATCAAACATAATCTGATGAACAATTAAGGTAAGCGGTTCTTTCAGATTAGTTTACCCCAATGTATTTATCCATGAGTTGTAGAAATTTACCAAGAGCAAGGTTTGGGTTATGCAGTTAAATTCCCAGAATTCAAGGCTCTTCTAGGTTTGCTGGTTTCTTCCATTCTAATTTGTTAGAATCCAGACTTTTGATCAAGCACTGAAAATCAATGGGATCCAGAAAATGATAAAAATACGTTTTCAATAAATTTCATGTTGTTGCGTTTACTTTCCTGTAATTGAAGCAAACAAAGAAACTGACAGTTTTTTACTCACAGCAACAATAGGTGATCCAAAAGGGGATTCTGATTATTAAATCAGAATCAGAATCATCGTTATTTCCAAGTATGTTTTTGGACATACAAGGAATTTGTTTTTTAGCATAGTTACACCGAGGCAGCCATATGCTGGGCCATCTTGGACGTCAAGTAAGACATAGAAAATGACACATACGGTGACAGGTGGAGAAGAGACGAAGAAGAAGAAACAGGAAAGGACAAGCCTTCTAAAGTTATCTGGGATGTATACAGACCGCATTGATGTCTTGTGGATGAATAGGATGTTTGCAATGCTTAGATGCTGTTTCATCTGAGAGTTCTATGGTTTGGGTTAGTTCTGCTAAAGTCAAGAAAATGGGTTCCAAGCTCCTAAGGATCACTGAGTTTAGCAGTAATGTGTTTTTTCCATCCTCTGACTGGAAAAGGGCATTTTGCTGACTGTCGAGAGTAGTCTGAAAGGGACTAATTTCTCCATCTATATAGACTGTTGACATCTTGGTCTGATTCATTAAACACTATGACTGATAACAGAATTTTTTCATTGGGCCACCATGTAAAGAGAGCTGGTAGAATGTTCAACTAGGTTTATCAGACTGAAAATCAAGTACATCTACTCTCTCTAGCACAACTGTCTTTTCAACAGGATAAGTTTAGAAATGTTTTCCATTGATTTTATTTAAGCCATACCCACTTTAGGTAAGTTGCTTATGCCTTCACAGTCTGTATCTACAAGGAGATGGATAAATAAGATGTGCATAGTCAAGGACACCAAGAGCATTAGTCCCAAGACGATCAAGAGAATGGGAGGCATTACAGTATGACTAGTCAACGAAAGCAATTCTGGTAACTTAACGTCTAGTTCAAGATGTCCCATAAATATACTGCCTGATTGTTTCTCCCCATTCTACCTCAATATTATCTGTTAAAGGTTTAATCTCTTCTTTAGATACGTAATTGTTGTAAAAACAACATGGCACTGTAGACACATCTAAACCATTGTCTAACACACACTTAAACATAAACTTGCATGTATGATTGGATAAGGAGTGCTTTAACTACCCATAAGAAGCTTAGGTAGGTAGGAACAATCTGTTAAGGGAAACCACATTTCTATACAACTGTCTCGGGCTGTCCCTTCCAAAACACTAAATCTAGTTTGATGTATGTTTTTCTTTGATTTCTGCTCTAAACGGAAGATTGTTGATAAGGACATTATCCCTTCATTCCTGGCAAAGGCACGCTAGATGATAACATTATTGAAAGATGCAGTTGTTCCACAAAGCAGATTCTTGTTTCCCATCATTTTGAAAGGTGATTAATAAATCATGTAAATTGTTCTTCACCTTCTCTAATAGTTGCAAAACCTGAATAAAAAAAACAAAAAGAAACAAACTTCAGGTATCTGGATATTGAGGTTACAGAACTGTAGCATTAACATTTTGGTAGTCAAACAATGTCAACATGGACTGTGATACTTTGGTCTCAAAGACTCATACTAGTACGCAACATTAGCCTGTTTTTCCGCAGTGGGGCAGTTAATGTTGTTCTTCAGTTCTTTAGTCCAATTCCATTTTGGGGGGGGCAATGATATTTCTCCTGCTCATGTGTCACTTTGTTCTTTCCATATTACCCAGAAACATATCTTGGAACCACCAGGACCGAAAACTGTTCTCTTCTTTAGTAATCTACTACAGCTGGATCTCAAAAGAGGTGATAAAACATTTATTAGGGATAGCCAGGAAGAACTTATATTTTCAATGGATTTTCAGTAAAAACTCTATTTAAATTATGCCATTTAACAGTATATGTGATATTTTATGGAGATTCAGTCAATGAATTGAGGCTTGCTAATTTCACATCTTTAGAAACAAAAACAAAAAAATATTTTTATGTGCTTGAAGTTATTTTTTAAGTTCTCAGAAAACTACAATTTCTAAAAAATAAAATCAATAATGTAGTCTGGGGAACAGGAGTGTCCCTCCATATATTTGTTTATTCAGTCTGTACAGCTTTGGATACACAGGGGGGTGTTCTAATATTTATTTTACCCCTGTTTAGGGCTGATTTCAGAGAACATCAGATATCAGTGAAAACCAAAAAAAAATATTTGTTTAAATTCTTACATAAACCTAATGACCTACATGACATTATACTAGTGTCGGCCTTTGGGCAAGACCATTTAGGCTACCTGTCTACTCCATAATATGAGTGTGAACAAGCTGAGAAGTATACTAGCTCAGACATCATTTTGTAAAACAAGGTCTACATTAAGTGTTGTGGAACCAAGACACTAGAATACTGGAATATAAAGGCAGTGAAAATAAACAGTAATGCACTATTGGAATGCTACTACTCCTGTAACTCTAGGCTGCAGGGCTTCATGAAAATAAATTTGATACACAGAGTCTAAACCAACAGTGAAACATCTAGTGGCTCTGTGTCCTAGCATCCAAAAACAGTAGCTCATTTCACAACTAGAGATAAAGGAGATTCAAGACATGAATGCTACTACAAGCCAGGATACAAGGTTTAGTGAGTATCAGAGCAACCATTGATGATGAAACATCCAAGCTCCAGGAAGATGGCCCCGAGTGATGAAGGTGGTTAAGAACTGTAAATGGAAGTTGGAAGAGAAGAAATGGTAAATGGCTTATATCCCTAAAGTGCGTTACACTACATTCATTGACACACTGGTGATGGTAATCTACAGTAAAGTAACTGCCAAGCACTGGTCCAGGCCCCAAGTGTCTTTCCCCAGGAATCAACAAATGAGACAAAGCTAAAGTGGCTGATGTGACTTAAGCTACCAACTTGACAAGCAGAAAAAAACTACTCATCTACTAATGGAAGTAAAGGAAGTAAAAGGGATCTTGTAAAATACAAATTAACAACTAATTTATACTTTTTGGATAAATATCAGGTGGTTACTGAGAAACTGAATAAATTAAAATGTAATTTATGGTTGCTGTGTTTTTAAGGTAGGTGTATGATATGTTAGTCATAATCAAACAACAAGAAAGAGTTTGGTGTGTTTAAAACTTTCTCTACAGTCCAAACACTCTCTGGTCGAAACAATGAAACCCATGGATGTATTAAAACTGTAGCGCCTCAAGCTGACAGGTCCAAAGTGACGCTTCTTCTGCAGTGATTTTGTTGATGATTAGAAAACATCAACTGCTCACACTTATCCTGGCAACTCCAGTTGAACTCTGATAAAATATTCCAGTTGTTAGTTAAGTATATTTTCTATTACACCTGACTTTATAAATAACTTTAAACACAACAGGTAATATATGAGCCCTCCATGTGTGTCTTCTGGAGTTTCTGGCAATATACATCCTCAATATAATCCTTCCTGCTTCGTCTTGATTACAGTGGTTTTGATGAAGCAGATGTATGATGAGGTTTTTCAACTAAACAGCGACAAGCAAACTGCAAGGGCCTCAGGACTTTTGGGCGTTTCTTTTTCTGCTGAGATTTTTTAGTCTCTGCAGCCGTTTCTTCACCTGACCCCTACCGACAGAATTAAGTGTGTAGTAATATTTTTCAGCTCATTCTGTACAAGTCTTGAGATGTTTTCTCTTTAGTTTGACTTCCAACTTTTCTGAGAACATATACTTGTAGTGATGAAGGTTTTAATAAAACACAAAATAAACCTTTTACTAATCTAACATAATACAAAGGTTTTGTAGCATATTCCCCATGGTGGACACTCTAAGAATACATTCCCCTTTACCTTTAAAAGTTCCTACAGTGAATGATTCTGTAAGCAAGTTATTTTTTCCTTTCTGTTTTACCACAATTGTTTTTTTCCTAATGAATTTGTCTTCAGTCTTAAGCATTTTTGTTGTCATACCAAAGGAAAACAGAAGTTGTATTTCATTTTTTAACTCGTCAATGCATGTCAGTGTTTTTAAAAGACTCCTAGAAATATAAAGTGTTTATAAACTCCCGTTATACTAAAATGTTTCATTGAAAATAAAAAGGATAAAGGATATGATTCCTTTAGCAGTCCACAAATAAAACAATGAAGTAGAAATCATGATTCGTTGCTTCATTTCATGTGTTTATGCTAAAACTCAAAGCAAAAAGTTAATGAGCTTAAAAAGATTTACTAAGTAAGCTAAAACATGTATGTGCATCTTCTTAAAATCAATGATGTGAGGAAAAGAACATCCATCCTGATCTGGTATTACAGCGTGTTCTGCCAAAGACAACATTCTTCTCTCCTAGTATTTAATTTAGGCCATTATGTGTCCTACCTTGTTTCCACACATAAGAGCAAAAATCTATTTTGAATCTTTCCTAAGAGTTTTGTTTTAAAATGCCAGATTTTTGTGTAGTTGGAAGAAAAGATTAAAACCTTCAAAATTAAACTTTGACGAAAAACCGTCAGTGTTTATTACAGTTAAAGCTTGTGATTCCGCTGAATTCGAAGTGAAACAACTTGAATGAATGAGCAGATCTGAATATGTTGTATGAGAATTTAAAGGTGACTTGATGACCTCAGGGATCTCCCATGTACAGGACGACTTAACAGTTTAGATAAATAAGGTGGGGAAAGGCCATTCAAAGATTGAAAAACAATTAATCAATTAATTCTAAAGATGAACGGGAAGCCCACGCAAAGACGATAACGCGGGAGAGTAGTGGTGATTGATGGTAATGATGCAGCTGCGCCCTAAACAAATTAGTCTTTGTAAGGAACACCAACATAAAGTCCATCACAGCAATCCAGAATCTATTCTAGAATCGATTAATGCATTAATGGCCTTCTCCAAGTTGGAGCTTTTAATGACCAGTTATTTCTTTAATTGTTGTAATTTCTGTTTTTAATTCATTTTTTTATTATTTTACTTGTTATTACATGTTTTTATGCTATTTTGTAATTAAAATTTGTGATTAATATTTGTCACTAAATGGATCTGATAATTTCCCAGATTTGTTGTTAGATAACTGTGTTTTGATCAGTAGGCTTGAATAATTCTTTTTTTTTTTTACATGATATTTAATGCTTTAGTTAGATTAATTTGGCCAACATTATGCTAAAGTTTATATGTCATATATTTCCGACACAAGCAAACGTTAACATAAATTCTGGTTTTCAGATCATGAAGATGTTCCCTCAGGTCACTGCAAAAAACGAGCCATTACGAACTTTCAAGAAAGGAATCAGTACAGCTGTTCCTAAGTGATATTTCCACAGCTGAGACCCAACAACCCACTTTATATTAACAGATTTAGTAAAGACGCAGGTGTTATGAAATGCTTCTTGTTCTGTTTCTGTTTACATGGGTTCCGTGACAAAGCTCGAGAGAGTCAACCAATCATCGCCAGCTTTAATCCTGACTGCAGAATAAGTCACAGCATCATTCTTCTCACTGACCTACTGCACACAAACCACAGGTTTCAGATGATTCACTACATCCATATATATTCATACCAGTGGTATGTCAAAACATAATTCATTTAATTATTCTTTATTTATTGTTTGTACTTTTACAGGTTATTGCTGATCAATGGGAAATGAAAGAGAAGATTTACTGGATGGTTGGATGGATGGGACGCAACAGGATGTAATAGATATTCTTGAATACTAATACTTAGTACTCTACAACTGTACTTTCGGTTTAGTTTAAATATGTTCAATTCACATATATTTGATATCATACAATGCAATTATTATTTCTGTTTTCTTCTACGTGAGTGTAACAGTGATTACAATTTTAAATCATATAAAAAGCTCCACATTAACAAGTGTTCGATGAACAGTTTGGAGACATTTGCTAAAGCATTCTTTAACTGGTCAAAAAAAGAGGCACCTCAAGCAAAAATAGATTTTTAGTAACCTTTTATATTTTCAAAATAAAAATTAAATCCAAATATACTTATGTATTGGTGTGTTTTCAGTATCTAAACAGAAGACCATACCATAATAGTAATAATATAGTAATAATGAAATGTCATGACTCTCAATATAATGTGGCTGGTAATAGAAAATGACTTGTTAATGGGTTAAATGTTGTTTTTTGTATATATAACAGAAAACTGTGCAAACAACCTTTTTTCTGTGTGACTGAGACAGAATGACAAAGTTATCTGTGAACATGCAAGTTGTAATAAGGCACTAACTGAGGACATGGTGTGGAGGTGAAGCAGCTGAGGTGAGTTGGTGATTTGAGTAGCAGGAGAGGAGTAACCTGAAGGATACATCAGCACAAACAGGAGACAAGATTGAACTTGTAGAGGAAAACAGTAAAATCACAACCTGGAGCACCAGACATTTTTCAAGTTTTGAACTATTCATTATGCCGCAGTTACATTTACTAACTAAAATTTATTCATATTTATAACAATTAGATTTAGTTCAGTGTATTTAAATAACACATTTTGTCTTGAGGCACCTCAGCTAAAAAAAATTATCTAAAACAGTTTTAATGAAATGATCACAGAGTTCAAACTCCACCTCCATCAACAAGTTGTACTTTGATTGTAGAGACTGGATCTCCAGTCACACTAGTACACGACACCAAAGCCTTTTTCAGCCATGGGAGCAGATGTTGTTTTTCAGTTATTTAGTCCCATTTCAGTTTTGGGGGCTTTGATATTTCTCCTGCTCTTGTTTTACTTCTGTCTCTCGCCAGGATCCAGAAAACACAGCTTGGAACCACCAGGACCGAAGCCAGTTCCCTTTTTTGGGAACTTACTACAGCTGGATCTTAACAGACCCGATAAAACATTTATAGAGGTGAGGAACAAACTGCTGATCTGCTTATTTTGCTTTTTATTTTCTTTCTTGTATGAAATTGATACAATTAGGCTGGTCAAGTGGGTAAAAACTGCATTTAAGTTGAACCATGTAACAGTATATAACCTATTTAATTGAGGGTAAGTCCTCATTTGAATAATCAGATGGTAGCATCTGTGGTACAAATCCTGTTAGGGATTTTATTGTGCTTAAAATAACGTTTAAAGTTCTCAAAAGCTCAAATTCATTTACTTCAATAATGCTGTTTGGAGAAGAACTCGATTCCTCTGTGTATTTGTTTAATCAGTCCATCCAACTCTGGATAAACAGGCTCCTTACTCAATATTTACTTCACCCTGAATCAGGGCCACCACATATTTGATTGTATTCCAGGGGATCAAACATCAGTGAGAACAAAACACAATCTGTTAATCTGTTACTTGAACTGAATAACTCATTTTCTTTATAAAATAAAAGACTTCACTCTATCTTAGCTCTCAAAGCGATATGGATCTGTGTTCATGGTCTACATGGGGGGCGAAGAAAGCGGTCGTCCTGACCGGATACAAGACGGTGAAAGAAGCATTCGTCGGTTACGCCGACGGGTTTGGAGAACGGGAAGCGCCCATTGTGGCGAAAGAAGCAAATCTACATAACGGTTGGAAAACAATATTCACAACATTCCCAAACTGCAACAGTAAAATTCACCGTTAAATGTCCGGGCAGTCATTTCATTTGCATGAATTGGAACAGGCATCGTATGGGCCAACGGCGACTCTTGGAAAGAAATGCGTCGCTTCGCTTTGACAAACCTGCGAGACTTTGGGATGGGAAAGAAAGTATGCGAGGAGAAAATAATCGAGGAATGTCAGTTCCTCATTCAGGAGTTTAAGAAATATGAGGGTAAATACAATTAAAACAAACTGTTTGATGGTACAACATTTTTAAAATTCCCCGTAGATGAGCAGTTACTGAATAAGTTGGATCCTTAGACCTCTGCTAAGCAAATCCACTTTCACATAAATGACTAAACACATTTGGTAGATGCTGTATAATTGGCTGATTCACCTAAAAATACGAAACCATGTTGTCTTTTTTAACCAATGAGGGTTTTCCAGTCTTGATGGCTTTTATTTTGTGTAGCTGTTAGCTTGAGTACCTGATAAAAGTCTTACTTAATCCTTTAAAAGGAAATTCCTCTGACTGCTTCCTCCTTGGAGGTACGAAACTGTCTGAATACCGATCTTCGTAGTAATATAAGGTTAAAAGAAGCTTTTCTGTTTTAATTTTTTGCAGGTGAAGCCTTTGACATGACAAAATCCATCAGCTATGCCGTCTCAAATATTATCTGCTCTATGGTCTATGGCAGCAGATTTGAATACAATGATTCAGAGTTTAAAACGATTGTAATCCGAACAAGCCAAGGTCTTCATCTTATAGGCTCACCAGCAATACAGGTGTTGTATTACTGCTTTCACTGTGAAACAAAAAAATTGTTTAAATCACTTTCAAAACACAATTTATAAAAAACACCCACAACTTTTTTTTGTAATATTTCAATGTTTTTGTGTTTTTCATCAATAGCTCTACAACTTGTTCCCAAGGATTGGCCCACTGGTGATTTTTGCCAGGAGGAAAATTAGCAAAATATTTGCTGCCAACAAAAAACATCATTTGATGCTGATAAATCGCTTGAAAAAGACCCTAAATCCGGATTTGTGCAGAGGAGTTGCAGATGCCTTCCTGGCTCGCCAACAGCAGGTTGGAAACCTTCATGTCTTTTGTCTGTGATAAATCTCCATGCACTGAAGTTGAATTATTTTATGTTTTATTATTGTTTAAACATTGAGGAAAAGACACAAAGCAGTTTCACTTATAATTAAAATAACAGAACTTTTAGTTACTGATAGAAAATGTTCTTAGGTTGTAGGGGTAACCTGCAGGGATGTACAGAGATTGGGATTTCAGGATATCAGAAAACATTAATATTAACAATATCAATGCCCCCTTTAATTACCCAGTTCTTCTGAATTGATTCTAATAGGAACAGGAAGCGAGTGGACTGAGGAGAGTAATGATTTAATATTCTCAAGCCTCTGAAGAATCCTTGATTGGACTAAACCACCAGAGCCTTATTATCGAGCTTTTAAACAGACAGCAGTCAAACAGCTCTGAATGTCACTTTTAAACTAAATTATTTTGAGTCAATGTCACTAAAACTGACCTTTATTTTTAAGATTTCTGCTTTAGTGCTTCCACGCTTGATTTCACTGATGCACTGCAGCCACATCCGTGCTGGGGAGATGTTTGAGAAGCTTCCTGTTTTGCAATGCAGCTACTTGTTTATGGATGGTTATAAAGTTGCATGTAATAAATAAGAAATTAACTTTTAATGACTACAGATAGCACCTGATTTTACTTTATTCATTGTTATAACCCGATTACAATGTTATACCATAGTTCCTTTCTACAGTGCACTGGTAACTAAAACACAGTGCACTTACTACTCGGCATCACACTGAAACACTTCTGTTTTATTTCCTACGGTACTAAACAAGCATAAATGTTATTTTAAGCATCCAATATTCACTTTCCGTAGAAATTAGTTACTTTGACAATAATGTAACATGTTTATTAACAGATACTCTTTTTTTAAGTTCTATACTGTTACTATGATCACTTTTTTAAGGTAATTTGGCAAACAATGATAAGAATATTCACCTTTAGGAGGCTGAGATCACCAACACTCACTACCACAACGACAACCTATTGGTGACCGTGATGAACCTGTTTGCCGCTGGCACTGAAACGACAACTACAACGCTGAGATGGAAGCTCATGTTTATGGTCAAGTATCCAGAAATACAAGGTATGGAGCTACATCTCCATCTTATATAGAAAAGAATGTATGTGATATACAGATGTTTATAAGAATGCCATAACCATTTGCCTCATCATTTTTCCAGACCAGGTCCGGGAGGAGCTAAATTGTGTGATAGGAAATCGACAGGTGCAGGCCGAGGACCGACAGAACCTGCCTTTTACGGACGCCGTCATCCATGAGACACAGAGATTTGCCAATATTATTCCTTTGTCTCTTTTACATAGAACAAACAATGACATCGTCTTCCAGGGTTATTCTATTGAAAAGGTAAGATTCTTATATATATATATATATATATATATATATATATATATATATATATATATATATATATATATATATATATATATATATATATATATATATATATATATATATATA
>JAVLVB010000407.1:13747-26195 GCA_032876305.1 Orestias chungarensis | reverse complement strand
AGTAAGAAAGAGCAGATGTAGACAATGGATCAAAATAATACATTTAAAGTAGAGTTACTTACATCAAGTGATGTTGGACTGACCGCTGAGAAAGTCGGAGAAACTCCAAGTATTCTCAGGAGGAAGTGATCTTGACCTAGCCCAGGAAGACAACAATCCCGCTTCTTTTGTAGCTGTGGTCACACTTTTACCTAGAAATGTTCATTATATAGGAGAGCTGAATCCTTAGGTGCTGTGACGGCCACACCCTTCATAACAAGGGACCCGACTAGAGTTATACAGTTATCTAGCTAAAGTGTTGCAGTGCACATTTGACATTGCACTAATTATTGTGTTACGTTTTCTAGGGAACCACAGTGATTCCTGTCCTAACATCCGTTCTGAAAGATGAGAACGAATGGGAGAAACCAAACATATTTTATCCAGCTCACTTCCTAAACAAAGCTGGAAAGTTCGTCAAGCGAGACGCCTTCATGCCATTTTCAGCAGGTTAGCCTATAAATGTTTACACAGATCTTGACTGTATAGGAACAGACTGATGATCTGTTTCTTCTAGGTCGCAGGATGTGTCCTGGAGAGAGTCTGGCCAGGATGGAGCTCTTCATTTTCTTTGCAACCCTCCTGCAGCACTTTCATTTCTCTCCTGCATCTGGAGTGACAAAGGAGGAACTGGATCTGTCTCCCCGTATTGGTGGTACTCTTAGCCCTCACCCCCATAAACTAAGAGCTATTCCTCTTCTGTGAACAGGGAGCCTTAATAAGAATAGAAATTACTTTAAGCAAAAGTTTGCAGTCTGTTAGTGCTCTTGAGTGCCTACTAAACACAACCCACCACTTCGGCACATTGTGGCTTATGCCTGTATAGTTTTGCAACGGTTTATGCATGTTTAACATACTGATAAACCTAAAGTGTAATAGTAAGAGTCTTAAAAAAAGTGTCATTTATTTCCTTTCAAATTTTGAAACCTAATGAATCTCTTTATAGGATGATCTTAAGTCTAAACTTCACCCATTTTTTAATAACCAGTCATTGTGTTTTTATTAAACGAAATCTATTGTATAAAACACATAAGAACTGAGTGATATGAGATTTCTTTGGAGTGTGCACAGTAAATTAAACAGAGTAAAATACCTGTATTGCACATTTTATGGAATAATTTATTACATTTAATGAACATTTGTAGTCTCTTGTACTAAACAATAAAGCTGTGGTTTTAAACCTTAACTACTTTGTCACTAAATGTTTAGACGTAGCTACCTCTTTGCTTCTGGTAAACTCAATTTCTGCTACTGACAGTCAATAAACCTAATTGCTATTCCTTCTTTATTCCTTTTGAGACATTGGCTATGCCTACTTTTACTCTGCAATTAAAGAAAAAACTGCACTATATGCTGGTCAATTTCTATGTTTTACAGCAGAATAAAATCTACCTATTTTTAAATAATAAAAAAACTGAAGCTGAAGTTAAATGTTATGTTCACCAATAATATCTACTGATCATGTTTTATGTGAACACTAGGTGCTAGTATTTCGTCATGGCATGATGTGGATCTTTTTTTAGAAAGACACAAAACAGAACATTCATTTCTAAAACTGATCTGATTTCTGAAACAATCTTCAAAAGACTTCACACAAAGCACATTGGAGCTCAGCTGCATAAAGCATCTTTCAAAAGCTGCCCCACTGAAGGAATGATTCCAGGAGCCTTTTTATATAGTTCAGCTGGGCCTCATCATCCACTGATTGGCTTGGTGAGCTTCTGCTGGTCCAATGGAGTTGCACCTCTGCAGCCTCCTGGCAGCCAATTAGCTGCGTATGCTCTCACAGCTGAATCTGAATCAACACAAACAGTTCACGAGCCTCTAAAGACCAACATGTAGTTTTACAGTGAAAACCCCCCAAACTTTTTAACAAATTTATTTGAATAAGTAGTGTTTACAGTGGGCTCATCTGCTTCCAAAAATCCTTATCAGAATCAGAAATACTGTTTAATCCAAGAGGGAAATTATTATTACATTTGCAACCAATTGTGTAGAGTAATAAACA
Organism: Orestias chungarensis; assembly: GCA_032876305.1. Lineage (NCBI taxonomy): Eukaryota > Metazoa > Chordata > Actinopteri > Cyprinodontiformes > Cyprinodontidae > Orestias > Orestias chungarensis. The sequence goes on along the minus strand of JAVLVB010000407.1, from coordinate 24,148 downwards.
CTAATAATAATTTTTATTATTTTATTTTATTTCTTTGGAAAAATGCAATAAGCATAAACATTGAAAACACTTGTCCACATCCCTGTTATGTTTCTCTATCATTGCTGGGACTTTCCATTGACTTTGATTCATTTATCATAAATTTCTACACCCTAACCCTGACCTCTGACCCTAACCCTAAACCTGACCATTACAAGTTCATGCATAACCCCAAATCTAACACTAATGCAATTCCCACCATAGTCGTACACCTGACCTCTGACCCAAATACATTGTTTTTACTCTTGGGGCACAAGCTTTGGTCCCCCAACGTATTTGTTAACAAAGGGTCCCCACAATGTACCAAATACATGGCCATTTTGAAATCTGCCTAGTATTCATGACCAACCTTTTTTAGCCAGATATGGGTTCTTCCACCCAGAGAAGCAAGGTGTGCTGTGTCTGTACCCAGGAAACCTGCAGGCGTTCCATAACAGGTCCTGCATAATATTTCCTGTTTTGCTTTTATAACTTTAATCATTCTTACTATATTTTGTTTTTCATGTTTGTGTGAAAGACAACGCTGAGATGGATGCTCATGAAAAACTGTGACTCCTATCAGTTCAAAATGAAAGAATATGGCCTGAAGTCCTCGCACATGTGAGGCAGGAGTTATGTGAAACATATTAAGTTTACCACAATAGTAATCAGAGGCTGAATCTCGAATAGCATTGTACGATAGGAATATATTGGCTTTAGTAATTGTCATTTAATTGTAAAAACTTTCAGGTTGGTTAGCCATCCAGTTTAAGATGTTTGATGTCTTGGCTGTTTTCCTGCTCAGTTAAATCCGTTTTCTTTTTTTCTGTTTTTTATGTGTTGTATTGAAACTAAGTCATGGATCCTTTTTTTTCTGCCATGTCCAGCATCCGCCTTGATCCGTTAGTATATTAATTAATAAAGGTGGTGGGCGTGGCCGGTTAGAGGCCGTGATGGGATCCAGAAGCAATACTGACAAGTTCTGCATTTGACTGACAGATTACAAGCAGAATAGACGGACATGTCATGCATTTCTTCGTCTTGACCCTACGTTGCCTGATTTAATCAAACATTGTGTGTTCAGTTTATTTCTAAGCAATGCCCATCAATGCCTTCAACTTGACACCTTTGACATACTTGGCAAAAGGTTTTTTTTTTATCATTGCTGCAAATACATAGTGAGGTGAAGCAACTGGTGAAACCAAAAGGTGCTTTGTCATTCAGAGTTCTTACCTAAGCACAAAGGAAATGACAAGTACGTTTCTCTTCCTGTTTTTGAAATCTACTTTTATGTTGCGAATGACATTTTCTTAAGTTCTAATAATAATAAAACTAACTTTTGTTTTTTAACCCTGAAGAAAAACAGAAAAAAACAGTCAACTTAAGCTGTGATCTTGTTTTAGTTTGATTATTTTACATCAAAAAACTTTTTATTTTTATTTGATGCTTCCCCTACTTGCAGCGGTCTAAAAGAGGAAGAGCAATATTTGGTAATGTTCCATGAGACTTCAGCTAAGTGTCAATGAGGACCTGAGACACCACCTACAGTTTCTGCATGCATAAACTATCAGTACCCAAAACTCTACTCAGACATAACTGCAAATGTAATTAGCTATGATTTACCAAACAGGGTAAATGTTATTTATAGCCTTATCACGGCACTGAGTTCACAGATTTGCGGCACACCCTCTACACATGAAAGCATGAAGCAAAATTGGAAATGAAAATCTATTTTTTAAAGCTTTATTTAAGCCTGATGTTGCAGTCCATGCAAATCCTGGATAAGGGCTGCAGATTAAGTAATAAAAGCTGTAGCACAGATTGTAGACTCAGTCAATGAAGTTCAACCAGTTAATGGAAAATTAACAGCAAACCAATACAACTGAAAGGAAAGTAAGCATATTAATATTATTTTTTCTAGTTACGGCAACCATTACAGTGTATTTTTGTATATCTAGTCTATTTTATTTTTATATTTTTACCCACAGAAATAGTAATACATAGACATTAAAATGTTTACTTGATCTTTCTTGACATACAATGCAATACAGTCACAACATCAAACTGAATGACAAAACCAGAGTAAAAAAGTTATTTTTCTTCTTAAAGGGCAGAAATGACAGCTTTATGATGAAATGACAGTAGAATGAAAATATTATAGCACCAAACACTTGATCGCCTTCTTTCGTCATGATGAATCATGTCATTTTGTCTGGTTTGTGGACACAACTGTAGAGACCGTTCTGATCGCTGTCCACTTCTATCTCCATTTGAGGCTTCACAGTGGAGTAGGTGACCACATCCTCCTGACCTTTCACCTGCGTCAGACAAACATGTTTGAGAACATTAACAGAAATTCCTATTTTAGTTTCAGAGCTGTGCAACAAAAAGGTAACAGCTAAAATAAAGCTATATTTGGAGATTCTGTAGACTCTTTATATGTTTTTGTTTTCAGACAGGTTTTCTTAGCAGTACTTGATATTTTTAAGATCAAGAGCAGTTTTAAATGAGGATTTGACTTCATCTGGGGAAAACGAGCTACCCAACATGGCTCGATAAAAAAAAGGACTAGCCTCCTAAATCTTAGAGTAAGATCGCTTTCAAAAAAGTGTATGCAGGACTCCAACAATCTTATTCGTATTTATATGTCAAAAGAGTTATTTTACCCAAAACTGAGTGCAAAGTCTTTTGAATACAACTCTAATTTCTATGGTTGAGACCTCGTCCCTTGTTTGTGGACAAGAATTTGAGTTTGCGGGTATGAGTACAAAAGTGTTTCAATGACGTCACAGGTAAGATTAATATTTACATTACTCAAAGAAATAAAGGGAACACTCAAATAACACATACTACTTCTGAATGAATGAAATATTCTCATTAAGTTCTTTGTTATGTATAAAGTTGAATGTGCCAGGAAAAAAATCACACAAAAATCATCATTGGAATTCAAAGTTATAGTCACACACAAAATTAAAGTGAAAAAACACACTAAAGCCTGATCCAACTTTGATGTAATGTCCTTAGAACAAGTAAAAATAAGCTCAGTATTTTTTGTTACCTCCATGTGCCTGTATGACATGATGTCCTAGATGTGCTGAATTGGATTCAGGTCTGACGAACGGGCAGGCCAGTCCATAACTTCAATGTTTTCATCTTGCAGGAACTACCGACACACTTCAGTCACATGAGGTCTAGCATTTTCCTGCATTAGGAGGAACCCAGGACCAACCGCACCAGCATATGGTCTCACAAGGGGTCAGAGGATCTAATCCCACACCATTACTGACCCTTTACCGAACTGGTCATGCTGAAGGATGTTGCAGAGAGCAGATCACTTTTCACGGCGTCTCCAGACTGTCACGTCTGTCACATGTGAACCTGCTGTCATCTGTGAAGAGCACAGGGCACCAATGGTAAATTTGCCAATCCTGCTTTCTTCTGGCAAATGCCAAGTGTCCTGCATTATGTTGGGCTATGAGCACAGCCCCAGTTTGTGGACTTTGGGCCCTCATACCGTCCTAATGGAGTCCGTTTCTAACCATTTGTGCAGACACATGCACAATTGTGGCCTGCTGTCGGTCCCTTTGCAGGGCTCATGCAGTGCTCCTCCTGTTCCTCCCTGCGCAAAGGTGGAGGTAGCTGTCTTGCTGCTGGGTTGTTGCCCTCAGTAAACGTCCTTGCCACAGTTCACGTTGATGTGCCATCCTGAATGAGCTGCACAACCTGTGCCACCTGTGTGGGTTGTAGAGTCCGTCTCATGCTACCGCGAATGTGAAAGCACCACCAACATTTAAAAGAGACCAAAACATCAGCCAGAAAGCATAGGTACTGAGATGTGGTCTGTGGTCCCCACCTTCAGAACCACTGCTTTGTTTAGTGTGACTTGCTATTGACAAAGATTTCCACCTGTTATCTATTCTATTTGTGTGTATGTATGTATATATATGCTTTGCCTGAGGTGGTTGCTCCAGTCGGTCCACTGTCTTCTACCACTTTTGGATGTAAATCATGCTGTGTTTGATGCGATCACGGATCGAGTACTCTGCAATCAATTACTACGCCCTGGGACATCATTTTGACCAGCTTTTGGTAAGTTTGGAACTTGAAGACTATATCAAAATCTCTGAATAGCTTTCCAGCAGAAAGAAGCATGAATTAAATGAAAATCTCCTGATAAATGTCTGTGTTGATTGTGAACTTCATAAAAGACCAGGCAACTAACCAGCTGGTGGAATCTTAACTGACTGTTGAAAAAATTCACACTGGACTTCAAGCTATGAGGATTCTGTGCTTCTTCATTCTTCCACTAGACTCAAATTATTATTAAAAAAATCTGAGTCCCACAGTTTGAATTTGAAATGCCAACTTTACTTTCAAATGAAAAATTTGGATTAACACAACTGCAGTCTTTGCCTTTGTTGCTTGTTTGTCCACCACTTTCTTTTTTCCACTAAACTTTAAATTTGTAAAGCCAGCCAGCATGTTTAGCCATAACATTGGGTGACTTGCACTCTTTTCAGAGGATATTAATGACAATCTGCTGGACAACTGTCAAATCATCATTGTTCCCTATGATGGTGAATGTCATAGCAAGGCAGTAATATTGAAATAATGTATTTTATGATTAAAAAAATTTTGTTTTGATCCTCTAAATTATCAGCTGTAATCCCAAATCATTGAATTTAAAATAAATAAGTAATTGAGATAATTAAATCAAGTCATTAATCAGTGCAATAATGAAACTTTTCACTAAACCGCTAGAAAATCGGAAGTTTGCTGTGATATTCCTGTTCACTTAGATGCACATGTTTTACTATTTGCAATATATCAAAATATGTGTGACCACAATTAAAAATTCTTAACCACAGTAAGTTATGTATTCTTACCTTGTGAAGGGATTTAGGATTAAGATGGCGAAAAGAAATGTACGTCAGACTGGAAGGTGACTCCTCCTGTGGGACAAGTACAAGTTTACTTTGGTTTTATGGCAGAGAACATTTGAGTCTGCAGTTTAAAATGCTTTATCTCAGCTTTAGGTGATAGATTTGAAGTTTTTAGTGTTGTGCTTTCACAATGCCAAGGTGGAAAACCATTGAACATTTTATAAAACATACCTGAATTACAACAGGCTATTTACATGTTTTAACAGAATTCAGCTTTACTGCCAAGTACGTTATTGGACATACAAAGAATTTGTTTTGACATTGTTAAACCATATGAGACGCAATTCTGATGTTAAATAATAGTTATAAAATAGCAAATTAGGTAAGGGAAGGATAAAGAAACATTTCCCAAAAATGCAACAAAAAAGGTAAAATTTCTAGAACAGTCTATGATTTTAGAGTGACAGTTGTGTCATTAATATAAGTTATAGACTGAGATGCTAGTGCATGGATGAAAGATACTTACATTTAGATCAATGTGAGGGTTTGGACTTTTCACATCTGTAACAGAATTTTAAGAACATCAATTTAGTTAGATGCATTTCTATTCTAACATACTTGTACTTAACCGTTATCAAATTTAGAGAGTGGGTGACTGAACAGGATATATATAAAGGGAGGGTGAGTGGTGGAACAGATGCGAGAACCTAATTGCTAAATGGAAACGGCTGTGTCTGATAAACAATCAACAAGATCAAACCTACTGAACTCATGTAACAACAGTAAATAACAAAGATATAAGACTAACAACTAGTAAAAATAGTTAACACAAAGGAAACCAAAAATGCTGATCCTGACAAAGAGCTGAGGGGCAGCTGACTGTAGTTATTTAAAGGAAAATACCTTTTTACCTACAATGTCTCTGCATGTTATTAACTGAAAAAAGCAGTAAGATATGTTATTGCCTGATGCAATCTAATTTCATTTTATCAGACAGCATGCATGGTTGGTGTCTTCCACTAAAAAACATTATCAGCAGAAGAAAATGAAAGCCGTACTTGTCCAGTTATGCATGTCAAGTACACTTCCGTCTATGAGGAAGGTTTGCAAGTTGACAGAATCATTTCCTCATTAACCGTGCAAACGGCAAATTAACTCTGTCCAGCTAAATATTTGTTTGTAAAGGACATTTCTTGTAAAAGACTTTAGATGAGTGCTTTACATAAAAAAATAAAATGCGGAATGTAAGTATGATTTTAACAGCAATGAATTAAGCAGTTTAAGAGCAATGACTAAATAAAAACAGGGATTGCACTGTTTAAAAGAAGCCTGGATTTAAAGTTGCCCGGTTTCATGTCTTTAGAAAGACTATTGAAGATTTCTGGATGAGTAAGTGTGTTATATGGGACATTTCCCATGACTTCTTTAGACGCTGAGGGAAATTTAATTTTCATTTTACTGCACTTAAAAGTTTCTGTTCTAAAGCTGAAATGAAACATGATTTTATTGACATTAATAAAGCATCCTATTGACAAGAAGATCTGGATATATGACGTCTTACATGACTCCAGTTTGTACAAATGGATCAAAATTCCTTATCTGGTCATTTCAGGTAAAGAGTCCATATTTGTTAATAAAATGTGTTTTAATATAGTCATGTTCATGTCAGTTTTATCTTATGTTCCTGGCAACTAGGCTGGTCTACTGAAATATGTTCCTGCACTGTCTCATCTATACCCATTCATTAGTGTCATTAGGTTGAACTGTTTCTCTGCCATTTTAATCATGTCCTGGTCCACAGTCCAGTTGCCAGATTATTGAAAACCTTCTGTAAGTAGATGCGTTTCATGTTTCTTGGTCTTGATCTCAAACACTTTTCTGTTCCTCTGTATTTTCTGCCTTGCCCTGCCCTCTTGATACCTCGCTAAATCTGATCATCGGGACATTAACCCTGCTTCTGTTTACGCCTAACCCCTGGAGTTGTTTGTTGCCTAAATCTTCACGATATAAACACTGTTTCTGTTCACTTGCCTCGAGTTCAGCTTAGTCTGCTTAGTCCCTGTGTGTCATATTTCAATAATTCTTCCTTTCTAATATCCAAGCTGTTACGGCTAAATTTCTGGGTCCTTCCAGAACGTCCTGAGTCCGTGAAGTTTTAAGAGTTGACAGAAAAGGCGTCAAGATGCGCAAGGCCACATTTCAATCTCCTGTTAAGTCAACCCATCTAAAGTGGCATCATCCACCTAAATGACCTCTAATGAAGCTGATCATGAACAAAACAAATGCCAATCCTTCTTAAATGCTTCTTAGAGACACAAGGCCATGGACACGATATCAGGCAAACCATAAATTAGCAGAATAATTTGGTAAAAAAGATGAAACAGTTTTTGAAGCAACCTGAATCTAAGCTCTTCTGATCCTCTGCCTGTTTGGTTGTTCGTCTGAACTTGATGAGAAGAGTCACAATGAAAGCCAGCAGCGCTATCCCCGCTGCAACAACTGCTGTAATGATGTAAATGGGGAAAGTTTCAGACAGACCTGTAATGAAATAGATTTAAGCATTTAAATCGATGTCAATTGGTAACAAATTGTGCATCTACAGTCAGAATATCCTACGTCAACTTTGCTTGTTGGTTTTTATTCGGTTTTGACCGAGTAATAATGTACCTGTATGTAAAGGGGAGTAGTGAGCTTCTAACTTCATGTTGTCTCCCTCAAAAAACTGGCAAGTGTATCTGGAAGTCGGATGCTTGACAGTCAGAGAGGAAACACATTTTTTCAGTTCTCCAGTCTTCTGCTGGTTGATGATGTTTTCACCAACCAGCTTAGTCCCTAAATCATTTGTCCAGAAAAGACTTCCATCTGAGCAACTGGCCTCCAAATACCTCCACAGAGAACACCGTAGCGTTACATTGTTGACCGTTAGTGCATCACCAGCTGGCTGAGATGGAGAAACTGAAAAGAACAGGAGACAAATTATGTCCCAAATAAACCAGTCTTACTATAAAGTAGATGTTTTTGTAAACATTCTTTCACTATATTATTATAGAAATATAGTCTTAAAAAAGGTACAAGTACCTTTGGACTATAAAGATGTCTGGCACACTGTCAATGATGAAAATTACAAATGCCTTCCTTATTTCTACTCTAGTCCAGAGCTTTGACTTAACTTCAGTTCATTTTATTAGCCAAGACCTAAACATAAACTTAACATCACATGTTAGTCCTAAATCTAAGCCCTAACCTAAAAACATCACTTGTACCAGCTTGGACCTGGCTTTGGTCCCACGACAATGGTATGTTTAGGGAAATGTAGCAAATACAGGTATCATTAAAATGACTAACTGTTGCATTTTAACTCAAACACTTACTAGATAATATATTCAGATGGACCTCGTTATCCATGTTTTTTTTCCGACAGATATAACGTCCAGCATCCTCAGGAACAACGTTCATGATGATCAGAGAGCAGTTAATGCTCACACTCAGCCTGGCAGCATTACCTGTGTTACTCTTAACGTTTCCATTTTCGACTTTAGTCTCAGTAGGACCGCCAATAACGTCATTATAAAGCCAGCCAACACTGGGGCAGGAGTTCAAAGACGAACCAACACAAGGCAAATCAACATCTTCTCCAACCTTGTGATACAAATAAAACTGGTCTCCCCTGATACCTTTTAACAGAAAAACAAAAAAAATCTGAAAACTGCACGATAACATCAGTCACAAATGGCAGTAAACATAGAACTAAAGATTAGTGGGGGATAACAAATGCAACATGCTGCTTTTTCTTTTACATTTTCTTTAACTGCATTTTATTTTCATTTCAGATTTTAAAACTATCTTCAATATATGATAAACAATCTCACTAATAATATCTCAGAACTTTAATAAAGTTAACAACGTGCTTTCTTGTGCAGTTAATCAACATCAAAACACATAAGACAAGCTTAACATTTACCTTCAAACCCCAGAACAAAAAGTAGAAATAACTCCAGAATTGCCATTTTATCTCAATCCCTCAAACACAGGATGTTGTTTAACTTGTTTCAGATTTGAAATGAAGACGATCTTATTTCCTTTTTGCAGATTACATCATGAACAGAGCAACACCAACCATGCATTACATCATTTAGGTTAATACCATCAGTTTACTTCTATTAATGCAGAAAAGAATCTGTCAATATGCATTAAAACAAGAAGTTTGGCTAAGACACTATTGTGTTATCCATCACTTTCCCAGTATGATAAAAAAGCTTAAAACCTAAATATCTTCACCTTCTGATCTGCTATAAAAAAAGAGGAAGTACAATCTGTTGTAATTTCCTGGATTAGTCAAAAAGCTCACATGCTGCCCCAAAACCAGCTTTCACAGTGATGCTGAAAAACAACTGATATTCATGGTCAACGTTGCAGGACTGCATGAAACTGCATCTACGACAATAAAGAATGAGAAGTGCTTCAAAGTCTGAAAATTAAGGACAAAATATTTCTCTTCAAGAGAGTATGAAAACATTAATCAACCACACTTCCTCCCAGCAGTCTGTCAGTTTTGCTTCGTGACAAAAACGTTTTTGCTTCCTTTCTTTAGGTCTTGCTTTTTTGTAAGTTAAAAACTTTACAGAGAACAAATTAGAACCTCAGAAAATGATAACAGGTGAATATTAAAAGTAGTAAAATGAGGATTTGTTATCAAGGGAATATTAAGTCACATATGAAAAGATGCACAGCTAAGTCACTGATGTCAGTCAGTGAAGGGTTACAGTGGCGTTTTCAGAGCTTTGGAACCAGAGACAACCTCAGTGAGAACCCGTATCCAGGCATCTGTATAATGAAATTGATTAAAAAACCTAATGCCATAGTTTCTGTGCAGGAACAGTGGAAGGTGTTTATGTGTTGAGCTGTGATTTTTCTGAACTGAATCATGCAGTTTTATTAGTGTGAAACATAATAGGAATACATCTGATATCAATATTCATTAATGCAGATATGTTTGGAGGTGAACAAAAGATTTACAAAGCTTTTTTCTTCACAGGACACCTGGGATATTACATGGAGAAAAGTTGCAGCCTCTTCCCTAAAGAGGCCAAGCAAAGTTGTCTTCCCCTTACAGGACATAAATCATGTCATTTTTTTCTCAGCCTCATGTCATCCACCCTGTTGGGTCGAGTTTAGATCAGCTTAAAAATACCCAACCTGAGTTCAGACAAAATGCAGAAACACAACCCAACACAATGTTGAATGGTAAACATTTATATCCATGTTTCTTTCATATATATTCATGTTTCTTTTCATACTAGGAGTGTGTGCATATAACAAAGAGCTAGAAATTCCTGATAAGGCCTGTTTATTATCTCACTGAGGAGCTGAGTTCAGAGGGGCACGGGAAGGGGGCTATCCATCGATCCCTAGCAATAAATCTGTTAGTTGGGGGGTGAAACCAGATGGCAAAGTGGTACTATGTTTTCTTCCTGTGTCTGCAGACTGATAGGGATCAGCG